>VNJQ01007155.1:0-47192 GCA_008042515.1 Drosophila truncata | reverse complement strand
AGGAACAGTAGGAACAATCGGCAAAATTAAAAAAAAAAAAAGCTATAACTTCGCTGTTTCTCAACATATTTTCATCAAACTTTAGATTTGGCCACTTTATATCCAGAGTTTTGATTTAAATTTCATGAAAATCGGACGACTATATTCCAATGCTGCCATAGGAACATCACCGAAATAATAGAAAAAATCATAACTCGGTTGTTTCTCAACATATTTTCATCAAATTTGAGATTCGGCCATTTAAAGTTATCTTAGAATTTCGTTTTTAATAACATAGCTCAATTGTAATCTGCAAGGGTATATAAACTTCGGTAAGCCGAAGTTAGCTTCCTTTCTTGTTTTATTTCTCTTTCTTTTTTTCTACAAAACTAAACAAAATTTTAAGGTTATTTATATATAATTTTTCCATAGCTATTCTATTATTATTTCCTATATTTTCCCCTCAAAATAACCATCATAACGAGACGCTTGATCTAAAATGAGATGTGCATAATGATGCTTTCCCTGCTTGCTTTAGGTTTTCCTTTTTCCAGGTCCATCATTCAACCACAGCACAGGTCGTTCCAAACTAACTCTCAATAGTAGTAAAGGAAAAAATTGGCAAAAATGGCAAATTTTGAGACGGGGGGAAAAGCAGCTCTAAATTTGCAAGCTGATCATCATCGGCTGGGCTCGTTCCGGGTCCCATTGCTCAATTCATTAGTCAGTCAGTGGAAAAATATTTGGATGGCAGGCAACTGCAGTCAAGAAGAGCAGAGAGTGAGGCAGAGAGCTGACGAAATACCATGAATTCTGTGCATTCCGCTTCCCTTATTTTTCACCCTGGATTTTTGGTTGTGCGTTGTACGTTGTGCGTCTGGCAAAAGTCAAAATTTGGCACGAAAATTTTGTAAATAAAATTTTTGGTGCGGCTTGTGCAAATTTGCACACATTGCGCAAATTGCATTGCATTCTCTCTTCGTTCAAGGAATGGTGAGGAGAGATGATAAGTGAAAAGGGAGGTATGAGGACACTGGAGAAAATAAAGATAATTTTAAAGCAAACCAAATTCGAACATATTAAATATTAAAACTATAAACTGTTTGTAAAAGTATACAGGAGAGTGGTAAAAATTTTACTAGCTTACAAGCTTACAATGATGTGCTTGGAAATCACTTTAGAATTCCCAAGTACGAATTTAGGGACAAGTTTTGCCAACTTAAATATTACTAATGAAACTTCTGGCGTAAAGGGAAAAAATTGTAATATTTTTTAATATTCAATATTTTTAAGCTTATTTAATTCTCAGCACTTTTAGCTTCTCTTGTAATAAAATTTCCTATTTTTTTCCACAAAAACACTTCGCTCAAAATTCGCTCAATTAAATACCCAAACATTTTCCTCATGTGTACCTGCCTCTCTCTCTCTATATATGGCAAAAGTCAAACAAATGTGCAAAATTAGCATTTTGACATTTCAATTTTGAATATTATTGACATGTTTACACTGATAGAAATAAAAAAGTTTACTTTTGAGAATTTGTGCATTCTCAAAATTAATTCTTAATATAAGTAAAAAAATTCTTAAAGTAAGATTTTTTAGGCTTAAATCAAGACCAAAAAAAACTAGATTTAAGATTTTTCACATTCTTAAAAAAAAAACTTAAAATGAGACCAAATATTCTCAAAAAAATACCAGATAATCGTAAAACAAAACCAAAAAGGATTCATATCAAGAAAAAAAGTTCTTATATTGAGATTTTTGGCATTCTTATTTTTCCAGAGGAGAGTGCATACTACTGTTGTCTCATTCTTTCTTATACAAAAATGGAAATCATAATGTGGTCTCACTCTTTGTTGAAAGATCTATTTTTAGCTCAGAGAGGAGAGATTCATATATTTTCTGCTCTCTCCTTGAAATCGTATGTATAAGCATTCTCGGCATTAGAGTTAAGTTTGCGTCAGTAGCCGAGTGGGTAAGTGGAGGGTCTGTGTATTCTTGGGACCCGGGTTCGAGTCCTATCCCGGCGCGCAAAAATGTGTAAGTTAAGTTTCATTTGGGATTTCTCTACAGTAGTTTAAGATTTAATAACAATTTATAACTCTATATTTACAGATTTAATTCTTTCAGAACCCGGACTCTTAAGTCACACATATGTATGTTTAGTTAAAGTGTAGTTTGGCATTAATCATACGGTTTTAGTATTAACACTTAAAAACGAGTGATTAGGAAGGATTGACTTTTTTTATTTTTTTTTGAATTTTTTATAGATTTTTTTGTTCTTAAAATAAGATTTAAAAAATCTTGAATTGAGAATGCAAAAATTCTTAAAGGAAGAACGAAAATCTCAAAGGAAGAACGAAAAATTCTTGGGATGATTTCGTGACCGAAATGGTCACGATTTTATGACCAAAATTCTCATTTTTTTCTATCAGTGTACGGGTGGAGAGTAGTGCCTTTCGTGTGTGTCTGGGTGTGTATATTTTCGGTTGTGTGTGTGTGTTTTCTCTCTAGTTTGCCCTGCTAGTTTCTGAACGGGTTTCATTGAATCGCAACATTTACTTTAATTAGCAGCACATATGTATGCATACATATAATGATCATTTGGTCTGGGTGTAGAGTTCGTTTTACAGTCCATTGAAACAATGCCGAGTCATTGTGAGCACCCTTAACCCCAACCGTAAAGAGTAGCCCTCTTAACCCTTGGAAAACAACAAGCGACAAGCGACGCGTGCTGTTTGCACTGTTGACATCATCCTCATCATTGGAATCATCATCGCCGTACGCCGTATATGGCAACAATAGCTCCTGATGACGATGACGATGATGATGATATATATCGCCATCATCATCGTGACTAACAATGCAAAGTTTGTTTTGGTCGTTTGGCATATCATCGAACAGAAAAAGAGAGCTGAACAGAAGCCCACAGCAAAAACAGTTCGACGGAATATGCGTTTGCCTGGAAATTGAAATGTTTTTCCCTTTTCCGAGTTCCGAGTTCAGAGGGCTTTATGTTTTTCCCCTATTTGTTCAGTTGTTGTCCCGTGCTATATGTAATGGCGAGTCTTTATTTATTTTCTTGTTTATTGTCCCTAAATAATACCGGGCGGCAGGTTTATTATTCATCATGTTATTATCAATTACATTTATTAAAAAAAAAACCTTTAAAACATTTCTTAGAATATGTATTTTTCCTAAATAATTTATCATTTTCTATATATTAATCATAATCTCTTGAGAATTTATACTCTACTTACTTTTGAAACTTTACAAATTCTCAGAAATTTGGCTCAACATTTCTTTCATTTTCCTTGCTCTCCACTTACATGGATTCCTTTTCTCCTAAAAAAAAAAAATATATGCTAACCCCGAGGAATGTTGTCTTTGCCTTTACATAAATCTCTAATTTCAATCGCCTCAAATGTTAAACAAAGAAAACATTTCATGCTTCTGCACGAAGAAACCGCACGCATGCAACCTTAGACAACTTCTTAACCCCAAACCCAGGCCAAAATTTAACCAGAAACTGAAACTGAAACCGAAACCGAAACCGAAACCTTAACCCCCAAGGCCCCAAAAACTCCGACCCAATGAAAATCGGAAAGGAAAACCGATTTCACAGGCAGCCAGAAAAACCCAAAAGTGACCTCAACACGCAAAATCGAGAGAAATGGAAATGATGCGTCAAAATGTGAGGCGGCATTTTGGGTTTCCTTTTTTTTGGGATATTCTTTTTATGTGAGTCTGAAGCGTGTCCTGTTCCCTTTGGACATTTTCCTCTTAAAGTTTTTTTCTGTTTTTCTTTGAGAGAAGAGAGAGCATTGCACGATTATTTGTGGGGGGGGGGGGGGGGGGGGGGAAGGGAAAAGGATTCTGGGGCGGGGGCATGTCTGACATAATGTGGCCAAATGTGTAGCCAAACAATAAATGAAAATTGTGTGCAATTGTCGTGCCTTTCATGGCAGCCTTTTGTCTCTCCAGTCCCTTGAAGTATCCACAATTTCCTCAACTTGGGGAATGTCACTCAGCTTTTGTTTTTTTTTCCCCCCCCCCCCCCCCCCCTATTGGCCCCCTCTGATTGCTCCTTTTTCTTCTTGTTTTTCTTGTTTTTTTTTTTCGTCAGTACGCTGTTATTGTTGAGCCAGTTCCAGTGGCATTTTGAGTTGCCTGCTTCGTGTCTCGCAATGCGCTCGTTATCCTTTTTATTTGAAGTTTGCTTAATGCCAAGTAAATAGTACCCAACATCCACATGTCCTCCGGTTCCTGTTCCCTGCAACCCACATCTTCCCTTATCCCTGCCTCCTGTGGCATTGTCTCATCTTTCGTTCTGGCCGCAAATGGCAGATGTTATCCTGTGGCGCTTTTTTCAGAGTTTTTCCTGCTTTTCATGGCTTGTTGCAGACGACCGAGGACCGAGGACCGACGACCGACCCTCGACTCCCATTTATCGACGCTAAGTTGCCTGTTACCTATGACCCCATGGACCTCCGGCCCAGACCTCAGACTTATGTGGCGCATTATCATCATCATCTTCAATTTAATGCGTCGACGATGCCACTCGACAATCTCTTTTTGTCTTTGCGGCACTTCCTGCCAAAGGACATGTTTGCGTTTATTTTCTGTGTGTGTATTTATTTCTGCTATGGTTTTCCTACCATTTTTTTTTTTGTTTTGGTTTGGCTTGCTGGTCCTCTACTCTATGTGTAATGCCACTTTATATGCCGCAGTTGATGCCTTTAGAGGCTTTTGTGTTTACGCCATGTTAAGCCTCGAATCCTTGAATGCCACAGCCGCAACATCCTCTGCCGGCTGCTTCACGTCCATTTTCTATTTATACACGCAAATAAAATGCTTTTGAAAAACTAATATCTAATGATTTGCTAATAGTTTGCAATTTACAGAGAGGCTGATGATAAGCTGAAACTATGCAGCAAACGTTACTTTGATAACATTTATTTCTAGAAATATTAATTTAAAACGATTTCCAAATGAATATTTAAAATCCAAGTGTGCGCAGTGTGACCTTGCAGCTGAAATTATGCTGCAAACATCACTTTGGTCACACTGATTTCCTTAAAACTTCTATTTACAAATTTAAAATCTTAAATAAACATTAATAATTTTTCTCTCTGTCCCAATGGCAGCTTCTTTTCCGGCATTGCATGTGTATTGGCATTTGCTTGGTTGATTTTCATCTTGTCCCGCCTATTTGCCTGTGACAATCTACCAATCTACTAGCACACCCTCCCTCGCATCCCACCAATCTTTCCCCTTGTATGTAGCACCCAAACCCCACCCACTCGGAGTGTTAAGGCCCAAACACAGAGCAAGGTCGTTTCCCGTTTTTCCATATGCCGCATTTACATTTAACATTTCCATTTCCATTTGAGGACGTGCTTCGGTTCGCTCCGGTTCGGTTCGCTCTCATTCTCATTCTCCTCTCCTCCCTTACTGCCTCGGGCTTTTCCTTTGGCTTTTTTATGCATGATCTCATCGCTGACTGGCAGGTCATGTGACAGGCCTATACCACTGCTACTCCTCGCTGGAGCTCCGATTTTCCCCACTTTTCTCACTGCTTAAATTGCGAGTTTTCCTCATCGCTTTTGTTCCCTTGTCTGCCACTTCTCTGGGGGGGGGACCCCAGACAAAAGTTAATTGCCCGACATTAAACTATGGAAAATGATGAACCCCGGGGAGTAAGGGAAAAAATACAAAAAAAGAAACTGGAGAAGAGAAGTTCCTGAGGTTGGACGATGCCTGGCAGCGAGCATCTCTTAATTATGATTTTTAAAAAAAGGAATCTTCATTAAGCCGTCTCAACTTACTTTAAACGCTTTACGAACGCAATTGGGAAGCTTCGTAAAATCGAATTACGATTAATTAAGGTGATGGTAATAAGGAAAATGTGGATAATTTAACAACGAATGAGAGGGACAAGGAAATGAGACAGTTTTTTAATAAGGAAAATGTAAAGGGAATTGAATGCTGTCAGATTATTAATATAATATAAATCAGCATTTAATCTTTACTAAATATTATAATTCTTTGATAAGAATTGGCTAATTAATTGAAAATTTAAGGTTTAAAATATTTTTAAATACAATTTCTCTGTAATAGGCCTTCCCTTTTTAATTCTCCAACCAAAATGAGCTCTCCATTTTCGTAATTTTGGGGATTTTTTATATATTTTTTGTATTTTTTTTTTCAGGCGCTAAGCCGCCAACAAACTTAAGCGGTTTTCGTGCTGGGGACAAAGATTTGACAGCACAAAAAAAAAATAAAGACCGAGCGAGATTTGCCCCTCTGCCTTGTCAGCTTAGAATCAAAAAACAAAAGCCGTAGTCCTATCCCAGCTCCTATCCCTACTCCCTCTCTCTCTCTGGTTCCTGTCCGGGGGTCCTCTGCAGAGTTATCCCTGGAAAGCAGCTGTCTGTTGCTTGCCTACTTTTCCGCAGGTGAAAAACTCAAACTCGCTTTCCTTTCCGTTCGTTTTCACCTTTCCACTGCACAATTTCCCTTCCCCCCCTTTAGGATCCGATTGGCTTCATCAGCAGCAGGACGCAGGACTGGGAATGGGAATGAAGCGACGACCCTTCGGGCTAAAGGCAATACATTAGAGCCGTCGGCCAGATTAAACTTGACTTTTCGTTTTTCTCTCCTCTAACCACGAAAAAGGATGAAATTTGAAATTATTGCCATCGTTGATTTTTGGTGGCAATTTTGTCATTTTGCGGTTATTAGCGCGACAATTTCCACTGCTTTTCGCTGCGATTTATTGCCGGCCATTTGGCAATGAGTTATTACGGGAGATTAGGCCAAGAACGTGGCTCATTTTCTGATTAATTTGTAGGTGTCAATGGGGGCCAGGGCCAGGGAGAGACATAGAGAGACAGAGACCAGAGAAAAGTGAATTTTTATTGCCCAACGTAAATCAAAGTGAAAGAAAGGATAACGAGAGAGAGAGAGAGAGCTGGGAGAGGGTTTTCCTCTGTGTTGATTTCAATTAAATTGTTTTTGATTTAATTTCAGAGCTCAAACTTGTTGGCTAAACAAACAAAAGCCAGAGAAGGTCTGTCTGCTTTGCCTTGTTTGCACTTGAAAAAAATTGGGAATAATATATTTTAATAAAATATAGAACTATATTTTCTCTTATTAAAAGACATTTTTAAAATCTTTTTGTGGAAATAAATAAGTAAATAAATAAGCCTTGCAATTATAATAACAATTCCCTGATTTTCTATATAATTTTCTCTCAGTTTAGGTCCGACTTTTCCAACTACTATTCCTAAGAGTCCTTTTCTCTACACTTCCTCCCATGTGGATTTCTGGCCCGCAGCAACCGCAACAAAATGCCTGGAAGGCTGGCAAAAGGAAGTGGACCCAGGGACACGGGACACAGGACACAGACAGGACATCATTTCCCTGTTTGATCTACTCCGGGGTCGCCCCCTCTATCTCTTTCTCTCTCACACTTTGTCTACTTGCTTAAAAACGCATTACTGAGAGAAGGCAAAGTGGCAGAAGGGGAAATGGCAAAGGAAACCCAACCCAAAGAGACCGGAAAACGCCGGTTGCCCAGAGGAACCGGACTAGAGAACGTGTGACCGCAAGTGGAAAATCCTTGGCCACAATCAGACTCCATATATATATAGAAATATATATAGATATACCCTTCTCGACTTGTTTGTTCTTTGCGAGTTACACCTAATTTTTCCAACCTTATTTTTCCTGCAATTACTGATTACTTCCCGTTGGAAAGGTTTTGAACTATAAATCTAAGCTCTGAGCAATTAATAAACATTTACAATTGCAAATCCCTTGAAATTTACTTTGCGGTTTCAATGGTTTCTGCCTTTTTGTGTTTTGTATTTTGTATTTTTTTGTATCTAATATTTTTTTTACTAATTAAACCTCTTTGTTTACGCCCACTGACTAAACATGTTAGAGATAAACATCATGAATTTGATCTATGCAAATGCGGTGGGCGTGGCCCTGAGGCCAACTAATTAAACCGCAAGCGTCGACCTATATTCCACACACACCACACACACACACACACACACACTTTACACTCACATTCTGACATTCCTGTATTTTTGTAGTTTTTTATTTTTTTCAAAATCCACTTCTCGATTGGTTCCAATCTGTATATCAAGTGGGCGTGGTTATTTTGAAGAGGCGGTTAATTAGCATTGGGTCAATAAATATATATAAGTATAAATATATATATATGTTTATGCTTTGCTTAGGTATGTGTAGCTGTGTCTTGTTGTTGTTTTTGAGTCAGTTAGGTGGGCATTACTCATACGCCATGTGCGCGGATATAGACAACGTTGGCGGTTATGGCTTTAATGCAGCCGACCAGCCAGATTGTTGTTGTTTACAATACACAATTAATTGCTTATGGCGGGTTAAGATTAATATAACCAAGTTGTTTGCTTTGATCTATATATAATGTGTGAGTGGTTAAGGTATAAAACCTGAGGATATATAGTCTAAAAATTTTTAATTAAATTTAAGTTTCTTTATGTGACTTCTTAATAATTTTATTGATCCTTTTTTATATATTATATAAATTCTTACTTATTACCTTTGGAACTTCCTGTTCTTTTCTTTTTTGCTTCTTATTTTCTTAGTGTTATTTTTTCCCCTTTTAGCCTTAACAGCGTAATTAGCCTAGTCTTCTGCCCACTACCACTACTAATGCCCACTCTAATACCTATACTAACCAGCGTTCTATGGTCATTACATAGCCTCCGCTGCCTGTTTGTGTGTATGTTGGCTTTTGAATTAATTACACACTTGATAGCCATGGCTAAAGGTACGAACTATGGCTATAAAACCAAAAGTACAGACAAAGAAAAATATTTGTTAAGTAAAACAACATAAATAAATTATTTAAGAGCTTTTAGTTATATAAATAAACAATTAAAAAGTGAATAATTAGTTCAGAAAATATAATATAATAATTTTATATGGAAATTATTGGAATACATGGCTAAAATTAAGAAGTTATACTTTATGTGCTAGTTTTTCCTTAGAAATATATTCAAACTTCTATCTTAAACCATATTTTATATAATAATAATATAATTTTTAATTTGAAAAATATCTATAAATATCAAATAATATTCCCAATTTGTTTTCTCAGTGCCTTAGGTGTTGGGTATAGTAGGCACAGAACACTCGATTGCTTTGGCATGGCGGGCCGGGGCAATATTTCACTTTATTTGCCTTTTGATTAGCCCTAATAGCCAGCGTTAACAGCTAGCAGGTCACACACAAGTGCACACACACACACACACACACACACACTACCACTTGTTGCAACAACAACAAAAACAAGAAGGACGACGAGTGGCACATAAATTTCTATTCTAATTACTTGCGTTCAGTCAGCAGCAGGTCAGCATTTGTAATTTATGTGCCTGGCTTTGTTGGCTTTTTAAAAAAAGATATATGCGATTATGCGGATTGCTGGTCGTCGGTCGTCGGTAGTCGGTAGTCGGTAGCTGGTTGGTGTGTGTGTTTACTGGTTAGTGTGTTGCGGTGTTGCATCTAAATAGTTTCAAGCGAAATGTGTCATGTGCAAGAGCGAAAAACAGGGGTTAAATGCCGGGTGTGTTACGCTTCTGTGTTCATTGTCTCCTTCCTTCATTATGCTAATGTTCAGATATTCATATGTTGTGTTGCATTGTGCCCTCCGAATGGTAATTGTAATTGCCGCCGAGCATGCAAATTAAGCGATCCCAATTTGGTTGTAAACTAAACTGAGAGGAGCAGTAGGTCACCACCAACCACTCCGTCTGGAGTTGCTCTATAAAAATTATACATACTTCGGAGACTCGCCCCAATGTTTCTAATTAGCAATGGTCAAGTGTTGTAATTTATGGGAATTATTTTTCAAGCCAAGTGTCTCAGCATGTGCATGAGTGTAGAAATTATTAATGATGCTCAAGTGGCTGATGTGAGTAATAACAAAGATTATCAGGGGAAAGGCAATGGGAACATAGAGGGGAGATCCCTTTCTTGTAGAGAGTTTGGTTCAGAGAAGCTATCAAATGATGATTAATTTATTGTGGAGTAATACTCATGGAATTGTATATTTTAATACGGTTTTATAAGGATTTAATTCAATAATTATTGAGGTTTTTTGAAGAGTCTGTTATCTGTGGGTATTATAGTAATATTTGTAGAGGGGAGATCCCTTTCTTATAGAGAGTTTGGTTGAGAGAAGCTATCAAATGATGATTAATGTATTGTAGAGTAATACTAATGGAATTGTATATTTTAATACTGTTTTATAGGGATTTAATTCAATAATTATTGAGGTTTTTTGAAGAGTCTGTTATCTGTGGGTATTATAGTAATATTTGTTAAGGGGCTTTACATATAGTTCAGTAATTTACACCCATTTCGCTCTGATTATGCAAAGGCAATGGGAACATAAAGGGGAGATCCCTTTCTTATAGAGAGTTTGGTTCAGAGAAGCTATCAAATGATGATTAATGTATTGTAAAGTAATACTCATGGAATTGTATATTTTAACACGGTTTTATAAGGATTTAATTCGGTTTTATGGGGATTTAATTCAATAATTATTGAGGTTTTTTGAAGAGTCTGTTATCTGTGGGTATTATTGTAATATTTGTAAAGGGGCTTTATATACAGTTCAGTAATTTACAGAAATTTCACTCTGATTATGCCACAAATACATGTAAAATATTTCTATATATAAATAATAACCAAATATCAAATACTCACAGTTAACATTCAAAGTGGCAGTGGCCTCCAAACGCTTGCCCTCATTCATGGCTCGATTTCTAACCACACACTTGTATTTAGCACCATCGTCTTCCCTTCTGGGGGTTATGGATAATGTGGCATTGGTGGGTTGATCCTTGGTGCCGCCCCTTAAAACAGTGGCTGGCAGGGGGGAATTAGAGCCCTCGCGATACCAACTAGAAATATATATCATTATCATTATAATATAAAATTAATTTAAAGTATATATATAAATATATTCTCACGTTATGGTGGGATCGGGAGAACCGCCAATGCTGCTGCAGGTAAGCTCCATGGGCTTATCCTCGGTGGCCACGGCTATATTGCCGGGTGAGATCACGGGTGGGTGGGGTGGTGTTAGCACCGTGAGATTATGAAACTCCTGATGGACATCGGCACCAGTGCCCTTGGCCTTGATGCGGCACTCGAAGCGGCCATTATCCCGATTATAGGATACATTCTTGATCTGTAGATCGTAAATGCCACGCTCCGGTTGGAAGTCCAGTCTGGAAATTAGAGGAAAAAGAAATTAAATTAATAAAAGTGTGTACCTTAAAATATGTAATTTAAAGACATTTCTCCTTGAATCAGAAAAAAAGTTCAAAGGTTAACCTGGTAGTGAAAATTCAGTCAATCAATTTCCCAGCTTGCCAGCCTCAAAATCAATTTATTTTTATTTGAAAACTTCCTAGGGGTTCTCTCGAGTAACCATCACTAATTGTGCTAATATTGGATTTTCCCCACTCTCTTGTCCTTGATTTGCTTCCTGCTTTTGTGCCCGCAGGTGGCCAAACTTTAAACGCTGCCAATATATATATAAATAAATACGAAATGGTAATATTTGACAAGAACCTCTGACTGGGGACGATGGCGGCGCAACATAAATAAAATCAACGTTTCGAATAAATGTTTGCATATTTTTCCTAGACAATTTTCCTACCAAATAAGAGGAGGAACCCGGTCGGACTTCTCCAGGCAACCCAAGTGAAAGGTAAACATTGAAAAAAGTAAAGTAATTTTCACACACACACACACACAGAAATGGTGTGTATATATATTTACCTTATTGTTATTGTTATTTTGCTGCCTGGACTATTAAGCTTTGAGGGGCTCTTATTGCGTAATTGCTTGGCAGTTTTTCCCCCCGAAAAACAAATTAATTGCAAAAATCTTTTAATTGGAAATTCGAAGACAGTCTTATAAATTCATTTTTTCTTTTTTTTGGGAAAAGGAAACTGTTTTATTTGATTTGTTGCTTAAATAAATAAACACACATTTGTTTCTAGTGTTTATTTTAGAAAAGGAAGAGAAGGAAATTTATTTCCTCATAATACGAATGTGACAATTTTGATTTAATGGCCAACGGGAGAAACTTTTTGGATTTATGGCAATTGATTTTGTTAAATGGAAATTCTATCAATTTCGAAATTCAGGAAACTCTCAACTTAATTAAATGGGAATTGATTTTTTAAATATTTATCCTTTGATTGGATTCTCTCTCTTAAATTTTAATCTTTCACACCAATCACACTAGGTCTTTAGTTCCAATGATCAATATCTTGAAAAATTCGCTCGCCTTTCATCTATCACACAAAAAAAAAGAAAAATAAAAACCAATGAGGGAAAGTTTGTCAATTTTCTGCTTTTGGCTTCTGTCAGACATTCATTTCCCCACACTGCCTCTTTGAGGGGCTTCATTTTTTGTCAATGTCTTAATATTTCAAGGCCACTTCAGTGTCCTCTCTTTTTACGATTTTTCACAATTTTTCAATAGGATGATGCTGCTGCTGCTGCTGATGCTTGGCTGATGATTATTTGGTCATCGTCATCCTCATCGTCGTCCTCGTCGTTGTCCTGGACAACTACTGAAAATTGATGCCGCCCGAATGCGCTTCGCTGGATTCTTGGCTTTCGCCGTCGCGCTGCCTTTCCCCTCGGCTTTTCCTCGACTTTTCTGCTGCTGGTCAGTCAGCAGTTTATTAGATTGGCAAACAAGATGCTCGCTCCACTCTCCCATTTTCCATTTCCCATTTCCCATTTTTCGCATCTAAAGATCCGTAGGCGGCCAGTTCATTTGTCAAGCTGCAAGTGGACGACAACGACGACTGTTGACTGACGCTGAAAATTGGTTCTCATCTGGAGAGATTCTCCTGTAAGCCGAGTAGAGTGAGTTTTCCTACTCCGATTATCCGAGACATCTCCGAGACTGTTTAAGCATTTTTTGTTTTCTTTCTAGTCCAGAGTCTAGACAATTTTTACGGTTTAGGATTTAGAGACTGATTACCTCAGCGATAAGTTCATTTTATTTACTTTTCTCACTCGTTTTGCTCACTTGCTAATTGCCGAGAACCGCAGTGGCCCGAAGAGCACAGAAAAAAGTGGGGAAAATACGCATCTGTGTGCGAAAATTTAATTTGGCGAGCAGCAAACCGCAGCAGGACAATGAGAAAAAATCCTGCGGACTTGTGCTCTTGAAAATTTCTAAATAGAAGGCAAGCCAAAAATAGGAGAAAAAGGGAGAAGGACTTGCAAAGGGAATTAAGGAGCAAATGAAATATACCGAAAAAAAAAATGTATAAAATGTAAACGGTACTGAGATCTAATAATCATTAATAGGAGCTGTTACAGGAATCATTAGAGTTATTAAAAACCATTAAGAGGAGTCTTTAATTAGGTTACACAATTTGACATCATAAAAAATAAACATTTAATCTTTTAAAGACATTTTTGAGGGTAGAGCTCCTTGTTTCTATATCAAAATTATTTTAAAAGTAGGTTCAATGTTTAAATTTTTAAATTAATTAGTTTTTTCTGCCTCTTTTCTTTGTTTTTAATTTTTTAAGAACAGTTTTCTTCCGTTTTCTCTCTCTGTAGCCCACAACAAATTGACTGAATTCTCCACAGACTTGTCCGCTGCTCATCTCCTCCTTTTTTTAGCCAAAAAAAAACCGCGTGTCCTTGTCTAGTTGGAAATTTTTTGTTGCTGTATTATTATGAGTATTTTTCTATTTGCAGCTGCGGCTTCCTGTCCCTTCTGCCCAGCCCTCTTTGGCCCTTCTAGTCTCTGGTATTTTCTCTTATTTTGGGGCCGAGTCTCTGGCGACTTGCTCATTTGCAGCTGGGATAGAGAGAATTCTCAGGACACGTGCCTGACCGGTGGAGGTAAAAACAAGAAAAAAAAAGAGGCTAAAAAAAAGTGCAAATTATAAAAACTGCTGGCAAAGCGCAGTCATCGTCATCGTTGTCGCCGCTCTGGGGAATCCCCTGCCAACGAGGAGCATCTTTTGCGGCCAAGGGAAAGAGCGCTTTAAGCGAGGGAAATCCTGCAAGAAAAATCTGTGGGAAGGGCGCGTCCTTGAGCGCCACCAAAAAGGACTCCTGGGGAATATGGACTACAAGAAAAAAAAAAAACGAAGCCCCCCGGCTGCCTTTTGCCTTGTTCTTGTTGCAATTTTCAAGTTTAGTCCTACTGGCTCACCGAAAATCCTCTTTCTCTTCCCCTCCAAAAATTGCAATTTCTGATTTGCTGCCGCAGTGTTGTCCTCGATTCGGTTTTTTTTTTTTAAGAAATATTTTTTGGTCGGAGCTCTCCCTTAGGGCAAGTGCAAAAAGTTTTCGTTTTTATTATTATTATTATTATGCCAGGACAGGGGGGCAAACCTTAAACGGCCGCCAATTATTCGGATAAGTAGCAGGAAAATAAGAAAATACCATATTTCCTTGAAGTAAAAATTCAAATAATTGAATTAAAGAAGGAAATGTAAAAGAAGATAATTTAAAACTGCTTTTAGGTCAAAAATTTGATTACGAAAACCTTAAAAAATGTAAATCCTTCCTTTAACATATCTTTCTTATTCAATAAACCTTTTAAAAAATCAATAAACTACTTTTTTTGCTAATTTATTCCAACAATTACTAAAAATTCCCCGACTCAATTCTTAAATTGATTCATGAAATCAAAAACATATTTAAGGAATCATGTTTATGGGCAGCAATTTATTCAGATTTCAGATATTGAACTGATTTTTCAACAGCTTTTCTGCTGCTCCCAAGTATGCAATCGAATTTTTTGCCCCTCGAAGAAGACATCCCTTCGAAATAAAAATCCCTACAGAAATTCCGCACTCGAAGAATATCGCTTTTACCCATCGTCTCGTCGTCCTCGTCCTCGTCCTCGTCGGTGGCGGCTTCTAAATGCCTCGCTCATTGTTTCTCAATCTCTGTACGAGAGGAGCATTCCCCCGATGTCTCGTTAAATTAAATGTTCAGCGAAATATTAGCCGTGAGCTTTTCCCACCCCCCCTCCTCGACCCCGAACGCGACATTTTGGCCCAAAAAAGAAAAAGAATCGTGTAATTTTTTTTCTTTTTTTTTGTTGTTGTTTTGGTACAAGAATTTTGGTGTATTTTTCGGTTTTTTTTTTTTGTTTTCTTCTTTGTTTCTTATGTTTTGGCATTGCCAGCAAATTTGCAGTAATTTCACTTTTGCTGCCACACAGATACAGGATACAGATGGGGACGCCGGTAGGAGACATCGGGTAGGGATTTCTTAGGGAAGTGAAACTGGGTTTTTGGGGTACTATCTCAGCCTTCATTATGTGGCCAGTTTTTCGGGGCCCCTCCTTGAGCCGTGTTTGCTGCTCCTCGTGCCGTTATTTGTCCTTGTTGCCTTGTTGTTTTCGAGCTCCTTGTTAGCTCTCGGCACAAATTGCAGTAAAAATATATTTTACAATTTGCCTGGGCCCGCAGCGCGATTTTCTGTGTGCCGCCGCCGCTCCTCATCGCCATCCTTATGCCAGCTTTTCTATTTGTTGATTTGCTTTTATTATGCCCACACGTACGTACTCAGGAGGTGCAGAGAGGAAAATAGGGCACTCAGTAGGGATTAAATATGTATTTTCGGAAGAAAAACGGTGAGCCTGATTTTATTTTCTCGAAAAATGATCACTTTGATTGTTAAATTTAAAGGATTCTCGGATTTTCTGCAATTTTCTGTCTTGAAAAACAAAATATTTCTACTATCTCAAGAATCCTAATAATAAATGTATTAATTTTTCCATGTGCAGTCATAAAATGTATATGGAAAATACAACAGAAAAGCTGGCTTGTGGCCATTTTATTTGGCAAAGCTGCGAGCGGAATGAAAGGGAACCGAACGGAAGCGCAACGAAACGGAATGGAACGGACACCGTGGCGTTGGTTGCATTTTCAGGGGGAAATCGAAATGGAAATGGGGGGAAAGGCAGAAAGGCTGAAAGGAGAAAGGAAAGGCCGACCAAGAAGAGGTCCGTGCGGCACAGTTGGCACTTAAAATTTATGCGTTTCCACACATAAAGCAAAAGAAAAGGAACAAGAGAGAAACCCGTGCAGCAGCAATGGCCGAACATTAAAAAGCAGGCGGCCAACAGGAAACGGAAGTCGCACAGGCACCGCGCAAATAAAAATACAATTGAAAATGTTGAGGAGCGGCGCGGAGGGGACAAGATGGTCGCGACGGGTAATGAAAATGAAACATAAACACAAACACCAATAGCGGAAGGCCGTGTGTGTGTGTGTGTGTGTATGTGGTGGCATGTGGTGTGCGGAGAGTGTGGGTGCGAGTGTGGCAGCTCATAATTGTCTCAACATGCAACACGCGGCGTTGACATTAAGGATTACGCCGGCACACTGGCGAATAGCGATGGAAAAGCTCGAGAAGCCTGGGGAAAATCGTGAGTTTCCACTAGCGATTAATTTTTGAGAAGAACTAAGGGAATATTGAATAAATAAGTAAATAAAATAAAAAAAAAACTAAGAAAGTAAATTATAGCTAAGAAAATAAAGTGATTAAAGATTTAAAATTTGTAATTATTAAACCTTTTATAAAATAAAAAAGTACCTTAGAGAAAAACTTAAAAAAAAACACTTAAATGAAAAAATTCAATCTTCTTCCTTTAAAATAAATAATTAATAAAACCAGCAAAGTCCCTCAGCTTTGAAAACAATTTATCTGCCGTTCAAAAGTAGGCAACACTTGCATTCAGTTGGTGAAAAATCGTTCCTATTGAAAAATTACATTTATCGAAAGGCAAAAAAACTCTTAAATAAAAATAAAAAATAAAAATTAAAGTACCTAAAAGAAAAACTTCTTATAAAACACTAAAATGAACAAATTCAATCTTTTTTCTTTCAAAATAATAATTATTAAAACAAAAAAAGTCCCTCAGCTTTGAAAACAATTTATCTGCCGTTCAAAAGTATGCAACACTTGCAGTCAGTTGGTGAAAAATCGATCCTACTGAAAAATAACATTTATCAAAAGGCAAAAAACTCTTAAATAAAAATAAAAATCCCTCTGCGATATCAAAAAAATCACATTTTATGATTGTAAATGCAAAATAGTTTGTTAAAGGCCACTTTTCATATTCATAATCCCACTTCTTTGGCAGCCGTGTCACGCTGGCATCCCCTTTAAGCCGCTTCGAAATCCCAGGGCTGTGGCCAAGTTCGGACTCAACGCCGTCCCGGCATTTGTTTAAATTGCCAAGAACTTGATTTTAATTAAGTTGCCAGCCCAGTCAGTCACATGCATAAATCGCATTATCCAGGTCGGATGGTTCGGATGGGTGAAATGGTCGTACGGGGCAGAGGAGGGGCTGCGCTGCGGCAGGAGTGTGAAACATTTAATTAACTTAACAAATGGCTGCCAACTGCCGCTGCCAGGATAAACTGTACTTGGTCAGGCAAGGATAACGGTTAATGCCAAAGAGGAGGCTGAGGGACAGAGGCTGCGGGTATTCCCCATTTCACTTTACGACTCCACACACACGAACATAAAGGACATCCGCTTTATGGACAGCATTTAACATCCCTCAAAGCTGCCCATTGCCGCAATTATCATTGCCAGGTTTTGGCACTGCGACTGATATTATTTGGTATGGTCAAAAGTCCATTACTCACCTATAGCCGGAACTCAACTGCACTTCGCCGATGGCCACATTGTCGAACTGGGCCGGATTCGCTGTCCAGCGGGTCCAGAAAAAGGAAAAATCATTTGCCTCATACTTGTCGTTGAACCGACATTTGAGGGTTAAGTCTGCATTCTCACGAGTATCGATGGATTCGTCGGCAAGGATCAAGGAACTTAAAGCTGTGAGAGCTGAAAAAAATAAAGGATATAAATAAATAAAAGATTGATTTATTAAATACTAAGCAGTAAATATTTATTGCGGTGTGTAAAGCATTTATACTTGAATTCTGTAGTAAAAATGTAAAAAAAAGACCTCTCCTCTACAAAATTTCCCTTCAAGAACCTCTCTTGCTATTCTCACATCTCCTTTACATAATTTCCTAAATAAAAATATATCAAAAATATAAATTTCCATTCCCCTGCATTTCAAAAGTCTTGACAATTTCTGATTGTGGCCCAAAAATAATTGTTCCCGCCGCCCCCATAATAATTTAAATTCTTGACCGCCACAACGAAACAACTTTATCACATTTTCCATAAGGCTTAAACCAAAAGAATCATAACTTTTTACTCCGCAGCCCCCAACACTCCATCTCTTCGAACTTCTACGGCAAAAAAAAAGAGGCGACGACATAAGAACCTTTTCAGTGTTCATGAAATTTTCATCAGTTGTGTTGTTGTTGTTGGCTCCTTGTTTTTGGCCAAGACAAAGGAGAGAAATCGGTTTAAAATAAAAGAGAGAGAAAACAAAGGACAACAAATTTTTGTTTAATTCTTAATAAAGCATTATGTGTGAGTGTTGAGGGTTCGTTCCCCCGTTGCTCAACCTCCTCCAGTTCAACTCGAAACTTGTCGAGGGAAAAAATTGAAAACAATTTCCAGTAACTTTTTCATATGCTTAGGACGAGGACAAAGTTTGAGATACATTGCCTACCTTTAAGCGCACCTTGAACACACGCGTATCCCATGGATATTCGCTTCGTTTCAGTTACGCTTGGGTTCTTACCTTTTTTTTGCGCTTTTTGTTTTTTATTTTATTTTTTACTTTTTTTGTTCCAGGAGACTCTTGGCGCATTACTCTTACTTTGGTGCGTAAATTTCAAGTGGAATTTATAGCCGCTTTATATTTGGCATCAAATATGCATGAGGCGGCGTTTAAGCCACTCCAGAATAAAAAGCGAAAAGCAAAGAGAGAAGAGTGTTCAAGGGGCAATAAATTGTGTATTTGCCCCAGACCAGACACTCTACTAAGTCTGTGCTAAATTTAAAGATTGTTTCTCTGCATTTGCATTAGGGCCAATAATCGTTAAAATCGCAAAGTTATGCGACGACGCCGCCGCCGCCGCCCATGAAAATCGCATTAAAATTAATTTGGCACTCGTCTGAAGGCCCTTAAATATCCGTATCTAATCCGGGCCTATGGCCATGTTGCTTAGAGTCACACGTCAAGGTGGCAACTCTGGAAGGAAGCATCAGTTCTCATTTTCGCCCATTCCTAGCTTTCTTTCTTTTGGGGCCGGGAATTTATGTCAAAAGTTTCGTTTCTTGTTATTTTTCCAAGTCCTATTCCTGGGCTCTGTGCCCATTTCATTCATTTATTCTTTGGCCATCTCTGTCTCTGCCATTAAAGTTACTTTTGTGGAGCTTTTTGGCCTGGTTGTCAACGCATTTCTTTGCTCATTTCACTTGACTGCTTAACGGGAGGAGCCAGCGAGCAAAGGCTGGGTGAGAGTTAGCGCTGTCCATTTTCGCAGGATGCGTTTCTAATTAAAAACTTTGGATAGCAGGGAGAGAGACGAAGAGATGAAATCGAGGAGGACACAGAAGTTCAGCTCGCTGCACTTAGGCAAATTGCCAGATGTTGTCCTGTTACACTGAATTATCCTTCGTGGAACACTTTGTGTCAACAAATTTCAAAAGAAATAAATTCAATACGTTTAGAGGCTTTTGTGACTTGATAACTCTTTTAATTACATTAGTAAACTCTTAAATAAGTTCTTTCTTTTTCTTTAAATAAATATTTTTTAAACCCCATTTGTAGCTCAACAATTAAAATATTTCCATTTCCCTTGTAAGCACTGTTTAAAATTAATTTAAAATCGAAGCCATTGAGTTGCTTCCTCGAAGCTGATTAATCGAGACATTCACATTCACAAGGAGAGAAATGTCAACGCCTCTTTATTTTCTCGATTTCGCCCTCCCTTTTATTGTCGGACATTAAGAATTCACGAAATGTTAAGTGCAATTAATGGGACGAAACGCAAAACGGTGAAAAGGCAATGGGGCCCAAACCAACGGCAGCCAACTTGCAACTAATTAAATTATCGTTAAAGAAGGAGCGAAAGGAAAAACTGAAGCTGAAAGAAAAATTCCTTATAATTGCTGGAAATTAAAAATAATATGCAAGCCAAGACAGGAAGCACACAGGCTGAGACGCTGAAAGCAAAGGCTAAGGAAAAAAAATTCAATTTCCGTTCGGAGCAGGGTCAAGAGTTTACATCTTTGTGAACCCAACTAAAAGCTAATGGAGCCCAAAGGATAAGTATGCTCGGAAGGGAACCAGTCGAGGTTTTTCTTTTTATTTATGTATCTAATGAAAATTTAAATATTAACTGGCAGATTTTTAAACGAAGGAACTTGGAAAAATAAAGGGTTAAAGATAAATATTTGTATTTTAAATTATTGGGAGAACATCAAAAAATTTAATCAATTCTAGGATTTATTTTATAAAATTTCAGCTTATTTCCTGCATAAACTTCTTGTCTTAATTTTCTTATGTATTTCCTTTATAAAATAAATATTTTCCAGAAATATTTATACACAATTCCAGGGAAAACAATTCGATTTCGCTTTGAATGACAACAACTTGGAAGATTTTCTAGAACATTTGGTCAACGGCCTCTGCATTGTCTTTACCCTGACCAAGAATTCTCAGCCAACAGAGAGAGAGAGATATGTATGTATATACATTCATGACATGAGTGTATATATGCATAGAGAAAAGTCTTTGGCCAACACCTTCGCTACAGAGGAGCTTCTGTTGCAGTGGCAATTATGACGTGGGAATTATATTAGACTGGAAACAATGACGGACACAAAGAGAGGGAGGGGGAGGGAAAAAGCAAGGAGTGATGGTGGGAAAACCCCAAGCTGTGAGCTGTTTTGTGGCTGCCTTAGGAAACTCTAGAACCCAGAGAACAAGAGGAACGAAAGACTGGAACTGAGGAGGAGTAGTAGTAGTGAATTTGCCCTTGTTAATTGCATGTTCTGCATATCACTTATAAATGCACCCACACACACACCCACTGGAGCTGGGAAAACTTCACACTTGCACAGACACCTTGCCACACACACTCATGTGTAGGTCGGAGCTACGCAGACTTTGGAAAAGTTTGCCATAATTGGATTTTCAGAGTTAATTACCAGCATTGAATTTGGCCATAAAATGTAAGAAATACCAACGCTACTGCTGCTGCTCTCTCTCCTTCACACACTTGATTACCATGTAAGTTGGCATAGATTTTTCCGATTTTAATTGGAAACAAAGTTGGTGAAACATTTTAGGTTTTTAGTTTCAGGTTAAGTAACAATTTTGGGGAAAATTGAAAGCATTACCACCAGTAGAAAGAAAACAAAGATTTCGTTGTATATTTTTTTTAGAACATGGTCTAAAAGTGGTCTGGAACATGGTCGTAAAGTGATCTAAAAGTGGTCTGGACCATAGTCTAAAAGTGGTCTGGAACATGGGCTAAAAGTGGTCTAAAACTGGTCTGGAACATGGTCTAAAAGTGATCTAAAAGTGGTCTGGAACATGGTCTAAAAAGAATTAATATATAGTACTAAAACTTTAATAAAATTATTTTAAGAAGTTAAATTTAAATACTCTTTTAATTTTTAACACATTTCTTTACCTTTAATTATCTTTTCTTTTTGCTTTTCTTTTAAATTTCTCTTTTTGAAGCATTAATTAATCATTTATAAATTATAATCGTCGAAATGGTATCCCTAAAGTTAGCCATATCCTATTTGCAACCGCAGAGAGCTGCAAAGAAGCCTGCAAAGTTATGCATAATGTGGACACAACACAACGAGGAGATGCCAAAGGATGAAGGACCTGGACCCTGGACCAGCAGCTTAGGAATTATGTCTTATTATTTTGCCTGCAGCCTGCTGCCTGTGCAGACTAGACCAGGCAAAGAACAATAGCAAATCACAGACACAGACACAGAAGGAGGACTCCTGGCCGGGTTGTTGTCCTGGCACTGCACCAAAGTCGCAATCTCAACGCTTCTTCTCAACGTTTCTCCCTTTGCTGTCTTTAATGTCTTTATATTTAAGCCAAATACTGACTGGGGCTTGGGTTTGAAATCCTTACACAGGGAAAAATATTAAAGAAAGCGGAGACCTAAGGGAATACCATCTATTCGATGAAAAAGGCACATAAAATCTCAGAGAAATGTTACAATCTTTAAAGGAATTTTTGTAGAATTTAAGAGTAAGATTTGTGTTAAATAAATTAAATATTTTCATAATTTTTTCTTTCTCTAAACTAGATTTCTTAGCTCTTTCTTTAGCTCCTTGCCAACTCTCTCCTGAATCCGTTTTCTTTTGGCCAAAAGCAGAGTCGATAAAAACTGCAACTGCCCCTCTTGCCCATAAAATGCAACATAATTTTCTTATGACTCACACACACACACAGAAAAAGAGAGGAAAATAGACAAAGGAGAGCCAAGGAGGTGAAAAATCAAAACCAAGGATTGCAAAATAAAAAAAATGTTGCCACGGTGAAGCAGGACAAGGTGTTAAGGGGGCTTCCCTCGCTGTTACAATGAATGTTATCTGTTTTAAACGGCGCTCCCGTTCATCCTTGCCAGAGAGAGAAACCGAGGCTAAAGCCAAATAAAAGCAAAAGCCAGAGTCTGAGACAGCAAAAGTCAACGAAACGGAAGAAGATTGCATTTTAAAAGGCGGCCAAAAGGGACGAGGGGGCAATGGTGGGTTAAGGTGCGGCAAACTGGTTTTTTGTGTGCCTGTAAAAGAGAGGTAGGAGGCAATATATTGATGGCCACCACGCTGTAAGCTCCTCCTGGGCCAAGAATAAAGAAAATAATCAGAAGAAGAAGCCTCAAGTTGCACAAAATCAGAAATCCGAAATCAGAAAGGTTAAAAAGGAGTGTTTTTTTGCGGCAGCAGGAACGTGACAACATTTAAGTGGCACATTTAACCCACTTAAGGGGTTTGTTCGGGTTTTAAAGGTTGGAAAATGGAAAATATTTAAGAAAAGATGGACCTGGGAATTTTATAAATTATTATCTTATTTTTATTATTTAAATTTAATTATTTTTCATTTAAATTTTTGTCTAAAAAGTGCAAGATATTCAGCAAAATGTTACCCAAGAAAGGTTCTATAATAAAAAGCCTGATTGCTTTAAATAATAAATTATTTAATTACTTTATTACATTATATTTTCTCACAGGAAGCTCATAAAATTGTGCCAAGTTCTTTTTTTTTTAATTATAAGCAATTAAAAACTATTTTCAAATGTAAACAAATATATTGTTTATTAGTAAAATAAATTCATAAACAATTTTTAATTGCGGTTATATTCTTATGGCTTTTTATAGACAAATAAAGCCAGAATTTATGTTTATAAAATATAATAAATGCTAATTCCTTCCCATATATATTTTAACATGAATTCTAGGTATTGCCCCAAGCTAAATTGTATTTAATTCTAATAAAAAGAATAACAAAATCACCGAATAAATTACAACTACAAACTAACATAATTTTTGTTATATATCCTTAAGATATTTATTATTTGTTAATTAAGAAAGGCATGAAAAAACAACGATTTTCTATGCTTTCTGCTGGGGCTATTGAGTAAATGTGATAACTTATACACACACCAGAAGTGCACATGAATAAATTAAGAGACAAGAAGGGGGTTAAGGCAAAGAGAAAATCGCATGTGGCAGCTGTTAAGGGGACACCTATATGTGTATATATATAAATATATATATATGTATATCTACCTACTGCTCATGTGCCGTTATTTCATTACAACTTTTTGCATGACAATGCAGAAAGGCAGAAGTGCGTGCCGCAGAGAACTCTCTTCTCCAAACGGGATAAAAGATTCCCAAGTTGTATCTTGGCATCAGTGAGAAATATATATATATACACACAACCATCTATATATATTTATGTATTTATGTATGTACAGAGTAAAAAGCAACTTTTTTGCAGCGGCATTTATGCGTTTTTATGCAGCGGCCCCAAATTGCTTTGGCCAAAGTGGAAAAACCAGTTCGAGCTGCAACTTTGGCTGCAAGAGATACTCACATGAGCACAAACACACACACACATTCACATACAATGTGTGAATGTGTGTGGTTAACATGGCTTAAGAAACTTTTGTGCCCCAACAAAAAAAAAATAAAAAATAAAAAATGTATATATAAGCAACAACAGATAAGTTGCAACTTTCGAAAGTTCCACAACAAGAACTGAAATGTTTTCGTAGCTCTTTATTCTTGTTTCCTTTATTTTTTTTTGTGTCTTGTTTACAAGAGAGCTCCCCGCTTTTCTTCTCCTATTTTTTTGTTTTTTTTTTTTGGCATACATTTCCGCAAGAAAAAGTCGAATGAAAATGCAATTTTCAAAAGCAAAACAAACACTTGTTGATTTGAGGCAGGAAAAACGAACGAACGAGCAAACGAACGAACGAACGAACGGGTGTTGAAATATTAATAAATAAGCTTGGCAACTTTGGCAATTTTCACTGCTAGCTTGCATCCTAGGGTTGCCACCCTCTCTCGCACACGTCCCTCCTCTCTTGACAAACCGCAAAAGCCCCGAAATTTTTCTTGATGCCACAAAAAGTTGCACATGCATGCGGGAAGGCGGGGGGCGGGGCCCCTCTTAACCCTCTACTACCAACGCCAACCAAATCAAAAGCGGGCCAAGTGCGCCAAACTTTTGCACTCGAAAAAGTGCACAGAAGAGAAGAGAAGCCCAAGAAAAAGCACTGGGGAAATGGAAGGAACCAAAAAAAAAGACAAACAGGAAAAAGAGTTGAGCGCTCGCGAAAAGTACCCCAAGAATTTTCCTTTTTCGCTGTTGACTTTTGGGTCAGAGGCGGCTGTAGTTTTTCACCAGTTTTCTCCTCACCCCCCGCGCTGCGTATCACTTTATCAACACTGGGGAAAATTCAATTTCACTTGCCCACATGCAGCACAGGTCGGCGAGCTGCCCCAAGGGGGGCGTGGCACTTATCATATTCGCGCAAACTTTTTGCCACTGCAAAGTTCAACACTTTAGCAGGTGGAGTTTATTAAAAATGCATTCGAAAATGAAGTGAAAAATGCCAAGGGGAAGAGGGTTTTGAAGGGGGGAAATTAATGCAAAAAAGGAAAGGAATTAGTTCTTTTTTTTAACTTGGATTTTAAGGATAATATTTAGTGATATTTCAAAGATTTTTTACTTATTCGAATTCTAAGAATTCTAAAATTTTCAAGTAGAAATTCAGAAATTCCACAAATATTATAAAATATTAAATATATCAAAGAAATTTTTGTTAGTAACTAAAACCTTTCCCAAATGTATATTTCTACACCTTTCCCCCACTAATTACTCACTACTTTCCGCTCTATAAACAATTTTAAACTAATTTCTTATTGTTAAAACCCTAACTTATCTATAGAATTATCTGCTCTATGAACTTTCACAACAAAAGCAAAAATAAACAAAGCAAAACCCAGTTATACATTCTTACAGATTTTTGCTCTTTTGCCAAGTTAGATTATTAGATCCCCAAGCTTAAACCGATGCAATCCTCTTGGTTTTGTTTTCTTTCTGTGCACTTCATAAATTGCCTCCAGCTTTGGTGACCACTTTATCACTTGGCACTCCCCAGATAGCCCACACTCGCTAGAAAAAAATAGAAAAAGAAACAGTAGAAGCAGCAGCTGGAGCGGGGAAATAGAACAAGTCGAAGTAGTTTCGGTTGAACTGGAAAATACCCCAAGGCAATCGGCAAGATACTTTTGTATCTTTTGTACTGCAATGGGATTGAACTCTTTTTCTATACCCTCACCGAGCTCTCCTCTGCGGTAATGACCAGAGCACGTTTTGTTTTCCGGGCACCAAGGAGGAGGATGAAGGAAATATCTCTGGCAATATTTGAACATTTACGCTTCATCGATTGCAGTTTTCGCACAAATAGCAAACCGCTGGCAGAAAGTATCCCTATCCCACACAGATAGATAGATACGACGCCGAGTGCAAGGTAGCAAAGTAGCAAAGTTTGCTGGCCAAACAAATAAACCTCCGGAGAGAGCACAGAGCGAGCGGCCAGCAGAAACTTTTGTTTACCCGCCGCAGCAAGTGCAGGAAGACGATAAAAAGTCAGCAGGACAAGGAAAAGGAGTCTAGGAACTCAGGACCCAGAGCTTGACCATCTCCTCCTTCAAGTTTGTTGACAATTGAACAATCGAGTCGCTGCTGCGTTGCTTCTTTAAAATGTGGGTAGATTTTTCTCATTACTGTCGCTGAAGGAGATTCACCTCTTCATTTCCACTCAGACACGTGGGCACGTGGGAACTTTTTCCCCAAGCTAATTAAAATAATTCACCATGTCTTCTCTCCTCTCCTCTCTTCTTTTTTTTACGTTTTTGATTGATTTCTCGAAATGATGCTGCCGTGCACTTGAGAAAGCAATTTGCAATTTTATTTACAACTCTCATTAGCCCGAGTTGGCTTCTCTTTTCACACAGAAAGTCATTTGGAAAATGACAGAAAATGAAAAAATGAAAAAGAGTTCCAAGGGGAAATTTAATTTGTTTAAGGTAACCTTTTTTTTCGTATTATTTTTACCTCGTTTATTTATAATAATCTTTATAAATTGTTTCTTATTTTCAATTAAATTTCACAAATATTTAGCAAATTTCATACTGGAAAGGAAATGAGAATTCTTATTATTATCATACACGCCTAATCATAAACAAATAAATTACCTTTTTGTATTTACTTTGCCTTTATTTATGCCACATGCTCTCTGCTCTTTGATTCAATTAAAAATCAACCTTGCATGTCATAAATATTTTTAAATGTTATGCTTGAGCTTAAACAGAAAAATCAACAGTGAAAACCTGTTCCATGTTCCATGTTCCATGTGAGTTTTTCCCAAAGCAAAAAAAGAAAAAACTCTGGAGGAGGAAGCATCATTCTAAGCACACAGGAAACAGGAAAGGAAAGGAAACGAAGCAAAGGAGCAGCGTTAAAGGAGGAAAAATCACTGGCAATTTGCATAAGATACAATTGAGTGAGTGTCGTTTCTTTATATTTTCCTTTTTCATTTTTTTCCCATCCTGTAGCTTCCTTTTTCTTTTTTTCTTGACTGCCTCTCTGCAATATCTTGAAGCTCGTGTAATGAATTATCATATTTCATGTGGAAACAAGTAAGGAACAACAACAACAGCAGCAGCAATGTTTGTATTCAAATTTGTGCCGCCAAAGTGAAGTTGAAGGGGAGCCTGACTGAGACTGAAACTGGGACCGGGACTGGGACTGGGGACTCCTCTAAAGAAATGCCGCAAAGTATGCCATAAAAATATATCCACGCAAGCAAGAAGCAACGACGATGAGCAGAAAACCCCGAGCTTAAACCAAAACCATAATTCATGGAAAAAAAAATACAGCTGCGGTCAAACTGATAGTGTGGGAAGCCTACATAAATTTAAAGGAAAATAATGAAAAAACCAGTCTAAATAAATAAACTTTAAAAAGATTTCTTAGAGTATATAAAAATATTTATATTTATTTTTTTTAAACCAGAATAAATCCCAATAATTTAACTCTTATTAATCCTTTGAATTTTCTCTAATTTTTCTTTTTTTCCCCGCCTGTTTATCTCAAATAGAAAACCAGATTGAGTCGCAGTTGGAATCTGCAGCTATTCCTTGTTGATTTGGGTCGAGACAAGGACTTAGCAGCTTTGGCTTTAGAAAAGGTGGTGGCGGTGGTGGTGGGGGCCGCAACAGCTGTTTTTTCTTCACCCATAACTGGATTTTCTTCTCTTTTTCCCCGTCTTTTTTTTCACTGGCTTTTAGAGGCAAGAAGAGCTGCCGGGAAATGACAGTGGAAATATGTCAGTAAAGCTTCGCTCATCCTTTTGCATTGTTCCCCTCTCTCTCGCTCCCTCTGAATCTCTTTATAAACTATGTCCTGGGTCCTGTGTCCATTTCATTCCATTCCTTGTTGCGGCTCTGTTTCATTCATTTGTCCTGCGGTTCTCAACTGCAGCTTAGTGTGTAAAGTTCTTCGCCTTGTTTTCTCTATGTGTATTTTTTGTATACCCTGTTGCTATCTCTCTTGGCCTGAAATTTAATTTTCAACCAGCATGCTGACACGCCCACACACACACACATCCACTAAGCCGCCCCCTTTTGACTCCCGCATTTATTTTATTTTATTTTATTTCAGTTTTTTCTGTTATTTTTTTCGAGTTTTGGTTACTGACCACTCGACAGCAAGCTTTTCCAGCCCGTTTTTCCTCGCCTTTTCCCCACTCGGCGCGCGTTGGCATTACATGGCTGTTACTCATGAAACAACTCTTGGCCGCCATTCACCTCGTGTTTTTGATTCCAAAAACCCGGGCCATAACAAATGCAGACCGAGTTGAGGCTGACAAAAGAATTGTGGCAGCTGCAAAAAAATCGGAGGAGTAGTGAGGGTGGAGTCTCAGAGGCATAAAAAACCGCAAAAGCAGCAGCAGCAGCAGCAGCAGCAGCGGCAGCAGCAGCAGCGGCAGTTCATTTTGGACAAAACGCGCCTTTCGATTGGTAAATTGCATAACCAAAATGCAGGAAATTTCCAAGAGAAAATTGCTCGAAAATCTTACTAAAAAAACCCTATTTTTATAATTAAAAAAACAAGGCAGTAAGCAGAGATATTTTTAATAATAAAAAATACACAAATTAAAGGCAAACTAATAAATACAAATTAAAGAATTGGTCAAGAATGTAAAACAATGAAAAAAAGATTTGAAGAAAACTTCTGGCCAAGCAACTGGGCCAAATTTCTTGGCCCAGAGACTCTTTGTTTTTTTTTTTTCTAGAGATTTTTTCCTAAACTCTCAGCTTTTTTCCTTACATCTTTCGCTCGCTCGCTTTGGCAATCTCGGCAAGTTGATTATTTTTTAAAGCATATTTCACAAAAAATATTTCCCAGCGACTTTTCCTCTTCCAGAACTTGTGTATTCCCAGCTCTCTCTCTCTCTCTCTGCCTTTTTTTAGATTATTTTTTTTTGGCATTTCCCTTCCAGTTGCTTTGCGTTTGCGAGTCTCGGCGCTAAGTTGGCGCTAAATTAAAAACTTTTGCATTACATATATTGCACGAGAGGATCAGAGTCGCAGAGCAGACTCAGTCAGTCCCCTGAAATGCAGCTCGTGGGGAAAATGCGGGTGGAAATCAAGGGAAAACTCAGTGCTACCAGCTCTGTTGCATTTTTCACTCAACAAAAAGTTTCTTGCTAGCCGTGTTTTTGCCGCTCGCTTGTTTTGCGCAACTTTTGCTTCCACTACTGCTGCTGCTCCTTCTGCTTGTAGCTTGTAAAACCAATTCCGAGGAAAATGAAAGTAATTTTTCCCATTTAGCATTAAAATATACATATAATAAAAGTCAGTCTCTAGGTGGCCAGAGGGAGCAAAGAGACAGAGAGCAAAAGAGCTGTGGAAAAAGGCAAAGGAAAACTCCAACAGTTGCTGACAGCAACAAAATGTTTGCCATTTAAAATCGCAATGCAATAATACTAAAAATCATCATAAAAAGCGCTGGCAAACTATGCGGAACAGAACGGAAGAAAAGAAAACTAAAATGGGTGAAATGATGGAATGGCGCACAACAAAGCATGACACCATGGCGTATACGCAATATGCATTGCTAAAGGAAGGGGAAAACTTCTTTCCCCAACGAGAATCCCGTAATTAATAGGTGGAACATAACCACGGGTTCGAAGCAGGTAACAAAAGAAGAAGAACAAGTTGTGGTGTTGGAAACTCGCACGCCGGGAAAACTTTAAACTAAACTGTTGCTTAGGAAAAGCTTTAGGTAAATTTTAGGTGGAAAATTCCTCTTGAATAATGTGATAACTTCAAAATCAGGCTTTAAATTAAAGTTGGGGAATATTTCTGAGCCTTTAAATATATTTAAAACTCTAAAAAACTGTTGAAACCTTTAAAAACCCTCGAAAACCCTTGAAAAACATTAAAAAAAAACCTTGAAACCTTTGAAAACCCTTTGATAAAAATGTAAAAATAATCAAAAACCTTAAAAAACGCTTGTAGAGTCCTAACTTGTTATCTTCCCATAAGTATTTCGCAAAGACTTTCCTTTTTAGGTTCGTTAATTAATTTATTTGCCTTTTTTAAACCTTTTCATTGATTTGTTTAGGTTTAAATTCGTTTCTTAAATATTTCCCCTAACCTTTAAGCCCCCAAAATAGTGTCAAGTTTCTCTTTACTATCGGCCATTTGTCAAGTCATTGCTATCATCGAAAACCACTCAGTGGACATTTACGAGCCGGGCCTAAAACCCCTATATATACTATATATATACAGAATATAGGAACAAAATGGTTCAATAAAGCAACTTTATGGCGTGACATCTTTTCACGCAAATGCTGCTGGGTTGGGTTTATCTCTCTCTCTCTCTCTCTCCCTATTTTCCCATTTCCCTAGTTTCCAGTCCCATTAGGAGCCGCTTACCTTTCGGTTTGTGGCCCCTACTGACCACTTCGGCGGCTATTAATATTATCTCTATGGCCTGCCCACAATAAATTAAAAAACAAGAGAAATTAGAGAACTGGACAACTCCTCGAAAGCCCAGAGAACCGGGAAGCTCAAAACCTATCCGGGTTATCCCCCGAAATTTTTGAATTTTTCTCTGATACCCACACCCATTCATTGGGTGTTGGGACACTCAATAAACCAGGCGATAGACAGGGCCAAAAAAAAAAGGGTAAGAGATGGGGCTTAGTGTGTAGTGCTGCCATGAAAGAGAGACGGCAATGAGTGCATAGAAAGAGAGGGCAAGAGGCGGAGGCGGAGGCACGATGGAAAGTAGAGCAAATGCATGACAACATTTTCAGTTGTTGGGTGTCGCTCTCTTTTTTGGCAGCTTTTCCACCAACAAACACACACTGCAAATAGAGGGAAAAGGAGAAATAAAAAAAAAAAACTACCGGCGACAATAAATTTTCCAACTGTTTTTCCTTCCATGTTTTTTTTTGTTGTGCGTCAAGTGACCCACATTATTTTTGGGTTCATTCTTGTTGTTCTTGTTTTCTTTTTTTTTACAGGACAGAACAGGGATTTGACAAGGGTTAAAGCACAATGACAACAACCGCAGCAGCAACAACAACAACAACAACAACGACGAGGAATAAAAATATCACGACAACAGCAAAATTGGTAACAAAAATCAAACAGCAAACAGCAAAAAATGTTCATTGCATTTTCCTATTCCAACTCTTGGCTGGCCCTGGGGTCAAGCTCAATTTGCTGGTTCAGATATATGTGTACATATATATATCCCTACGATCTGTTTGGGGAATATAAAGTTCTTAAAAACTATCTGAAGGTGAGGATATCAGCCATGATTGTGTGGGGAGTTTTCTGAAAGATTTGCTCAATTTTCTGGGGGATTTTTATGTTGAAATGGAGAAGAGATCAAAGTTACAGATTATTTACTAAAAATTCTAATAAAATATATTTACCACATCCTTTTCCCCTACTACCTTTCTTTCCAACTTTTAACTGCTTTTATTACCCCTGAAAATCCCGCAATCTTTCTTAGATTTAAGTCCCATTTACACTTCTATTAATTGCCTTTAGAGTCTGGATCCTGACTGCCACAGTTAAACAATTGAATTTGGGCTTTCATTTTGGCCAGAGAACCAAATCTGTTTTTAAGCCCCATTTGCACACTGCATATATGAGAGCTTTTTGGCACTCGCACTCTCGGCATTCTCGGCTTAAAGTCACTGGAATTTTTTTGCATTTTAATTGCCATTTGCGGCGGGGCACTTAAAAGCCCAAAAGCAAATGGGGAAATGGCAATTGTCGGTTTGCCTTGTTTTTGTCTCCATTTTTTTTTTGCTCCTCCTTTAGTTTTTTTTTTTAGTTTGTTTCATGCCCGCTTCTTGTGTTTTGCCCCCGTTTTGCACCTGTTTAAATAGCCAAGTTAGTTGTGCAGCTAATTAAGTCAAGTTTATGCAAGGAAAGGGTCCATCTCCGGTTGTGCCTCCTCCTGGCTGACCATCTGTGTTCGCGCGTTCTCACCTGTACCATGAAAATCTGCTTTGTTTTCTTTTTTTTCCTCCATCTGATGTTATTTTTCCTTTTTTTTTGTACTCGTTCTCCTGTTTTTAATGGCTGCATTTTCGCTTCATTTTCTCTTCCCTCTTTTTTTTACCCCCTTTAATGGTCTAATGAGACCGAGGCAAGAGGCAGACCGCATTGACAATGATGGATTTGCCCTGGTTAATCAATAGGAAATGAGATGGAAAGGGGCGGTAAAGAGGGAAAAGGGAGATGGTAACCTAATGTGGCCAAAGGACACCACTCTACACCACACCCTTGGCCCCCTTTAAACCCATTTTCCCTATAAAATAGATAAAATATTTCCCTACACTCAATTTTAACATCTATTTGCTTTTAAACCGAGTTTGGGGGCTTCCTTCCCCAGCTCAACTTTTGTTTTATGAGAAAATATTGTACAATTTTTTTTTTAATTGCTTTGTCGCTTTAAAAACTGTGCACAAATTGCCAAAAACAATCTTTTTTATTTGCACTTCCTGGTAGCTGCAATTTTCATGTTTGCAAAAAAATTCCCAGAGGCTTTAAGTTGGCCAAGATTTAATTAAAATATTTATAGACTCGAAAGCTTAATCAGCTGAGACCCCATCAATACAAGTTCGACACAAGAATTATGTGTGAATCTTTAAGATTGAGAAGGCCTGAGAACCAAACTGAAACTTTGAGCATAAATAAATTGAAATAAAATAAAGAGCGACACACACGCAGACATTTAAATTTGCATATTGTCTTTTAATTGAAATTCATTTACATTTAAGCCGGCAATTATGTGGATTTTCCCAAGCAAAACAATTTGTAAATGATGCATAAGATAAAAACCAAAGCCCAAGACATCAACAATAAAGAAAAAAGAAAAACCTCTGTAAAATTTGCATAAATTAAGGCCAAGACAAGCAACAAAGTAAGGCAGATGAATGAATGACAACTTTATCTTTCTTTCAGAGCAGAAATTATGAAACTTTAATCTGGTTGCTGTGTCCTGTGAGAGGCTTAAGATTCCAGCAGGAGCAAAAACATCAGCAAATTAGTCTAAAATCTTTTACGCACGTTGAACAAATTGTTTTTCGCCCAAGAAATGTTCGTGTGTGTTTCTGTGCTTTTGCGGTTGTGTAAGACACAACAAACAAATATTATATTATATATACACACATATTCGAGATGTAATCCCATAATCGAAGCAGGCGGGGGGAAAATGCATTTAAATAAATTGCATAAGAGACGGACAACGTCTAAATATCCGTTGTAATGCAATCAAAAACTTTGCTAAGCGCATTATGAAGTGCAGATAAGTGGCGATAAGAGGAAAAACTCTTTCTGTGTTCGTTGCTGAGGGGTGAGTGGGTGAGTGAGTGAATGAATGAAGCGAAGAAAACTGACCATGGAAATCTTGCTCACTGTGCATGAAGTTTACACGATTTTCGCTTTACATCCCATTCACCTGCGATTGCCTCACATGAGTATCTATGTATCTCTCCCCTTATTTTCTTTATTTTTATTTTTTCATGGCCAGCTGAGCGAGCTGAAAACCGAAAGTGAACTCTCCTATAATTTGCACAACAAATTATAATTTTCATCTTGCTTTCAATTGGTCAAATATTTGGCTACTTTCACAAAGTTATTTGCATTGCCTAATTGGAAATATTTAGTCTAGACTGAAAGTGCTTGGAAATACAGTCAAAGATGGTCTTTCAATTAACTTTTCATCTTGGTGAAAATTTGAATAGTGTTTACCTATTGATATGATGCAATTAGGGGTTTCACACATCAATACTTGATTTAGTTTAATCATTTTCCTTAAAGATGGAAAATATTTCATTGTTTTGGACAGGTTTAAGGACCCTTCAGTTACCTGAGCTCTAGTTTAATTCAGGAAACAAGCCTTTGGTGGGTTTTTAATACAAAAACAGCAGCTTTGAAAATAGCTTTCAAAAAAACTTTAATTTACAAAATTCTTCCTTTAAATTTAAATCGAATTTCTGATAATTAATACCAGTAGCTCTCTGAAAATTAGCTTAACCGCAAAAACCATTTTACACCAGCAAAATAATGTGAGAAATATTTTTTAAAAACTGCCTCTCACTTGTGCATAATTTAATTTGTGAAATATTTTAACAATTACCAAGCCATCGCGCGCGTACCCGGCAAATGTAATTGTGCATGCGAAATTTGTGCGCCCAAAAGTCAATTTAGTGTAAAATTTGAAATTGTTTTTTTCTGGTGACGCGATTGGCCTTCAAAAAAATAAAATAAAAATGTTGAAACATGTGTTCCAAGATAAAACAAAGAGCACACCCAAAATTTATGCATGTGTCACACAAGGTTGGTTGTATGTAATTCAACCAACCGAAATTTTAGCCAAAAAGCAGAAAAATGCAAAGTTGCGCGAACCAGAAAAGAAAACAAGAATCTGTATATCAACATTTGGAAACAAAATAAATTAAGAAGGCATAAGAAGAGCGGAAATTTTAAATAAACAAAAGCCCAGTCGATCTCTTGCGATAAGCAGAAATTAATGTAAACATCGGGTTAAAGTCGAACCGGCAATTCTGGCAATTTTTGCTGAGCAGCTACACGTCAAAGAAAAGCGTAATTAAAAACAAAACAAAAAAGAAAAAAAAAATAGTAGAGCAAATTCGAGAGCTGGGAAACGTGAGGCGCATTTTAGTGAGCAGCAAAATGTTGCAACTCCGCCAAGTGTTTCGTACAACTTGCAGCAAATTGAAGGCAGCACGCAGCAAAATGATAAACAACCAGAAGGGGAGGGAGGAGAAGGGAGTTTCCAAAATTGCAGACTCCCGAAATCGCTACCGACAAAAAAATAAGAAAAATAAAAATAGAAAATAAAATAAAAAGTTGAGACAAAGAGCACGCCACGTGCCAAAATGTATTGCATACTTTGTGGCGCAGACAACAACATGTTGCCAGGAACTAACTTTGCGCCCCTGAACATCAACCTCCCATCACTCACTCACTCGCTCAGGGACTTGCATACGGTTGTACACTAAGAGAAAATTGATAAGCTTTCCAACAAAAAAAATATTATATACATAAATTTATGCATATAAGCAAAATCTTTGATTTGGATGCATTTTAAGCTTTAGAAAGCACTTGACTTTACTAGAAAAATACTATAAAATCATTGAACTATGGAAATAAAATATTTATAAAAGTTTACTGCTCAAAAAAATATTTACTAGAAATATTTATATTTTTATGAACTTTCTTACTATTTTTTTCCAATATCTATGATTTTTTACAGTTCAAATCTTTTAATTTTTTATCAAAATAGGTATTTTCTTGCAGTGTTTTGCTGGTTATGCTAGGGTGGTCATCATCAACAAAGTAATCATGCATCGTCGTCGTCGTCGTCTGGCGTTAAAAGTTTGCCCAGCTGCCATTTTTTTGCTACCAAACCATCCTGTGTGCATTTTTTTATTTTTTTGTTTTATATTTTTACTTTCTTGTGCTTTCTTTCTTTTTTTTTGAGCTGCACTGCTGCTGTGCAAAATTTTATTATTAAAATGCAAAATTGAAAATGGCAGCAACGTGCTAGAGACAGAGACGATGGCTATGGCGATGGGGTTTGGGTGGCATAAAGGATATATATGCTATGCTATACTATATAAAGTGATGCGTGACAGGGAAAGGGCAAAGGGGGGAATGGAGAAAAGCAGGAAAAAAGGAGGCACTTCAAGCTGCTTTGATATTAAGAAGCAAAAAAGAGCGCACTAAGCATCCTTCCTTTGTTGATTCAATTTAAGTTTCACTCAAAGCTATAAACAAAATTGATTTCGCCTAAGCTTGCTTACACACATAACCGCAATCTATATATTCCTCGTTTTTTTTTCAGGTCCAATAAAATGGAATCAAGGCTTACCTGCAAAGAGAAAGAATTAAAGAGAGTGTAAGTAAATTGTATCTGATAAAAAATATATAAGATTATTTCAAATGAATGGTAGAGCACCGAATTATTCTCATTGAAATTTGCATTTAATTAAAAGATTAGAGTAAAAAAAAGGAAAGCAGGGATAAGGCTGGTAAAATAGCTGTCACCTCAAATTGCGAGTGTAAAATTTCATTTAATTACATAGAAATACCCCAAGTGTCTGTTGGCTAAAGAGAGAAAACGATGGCCCAGAGCAGGTAGTAATAGTGTGTGATTTTCTTCTTTTTTTTTTTTTGTGTGCGCTGACATTGAACAGGAAGCTCGGATTTCAAACTCAGATGCAGGCAAAATCACAAAAAAAAATAAAAGACAAGGAAAAAAAGAAGGTAATAGGAGACAACTATATAGAAAATAAAGAGGTGTGTGGAAAGAGGAGAAGGACGAGGGAAACGAGACCAGGGCTAATAATAACGTTTACATGTGAGGGACAAACAGGGTTGTGAAACAAAAAAAAAACGCAAAGAAATATGAATATGCATCATAATGCCAGTGGGAACGCAGCAGAAAAAACTACAAAGCAACAAGGGAAAATGTAGATGCAAATAAGACACCGTGGGGAAATTCAAGGGCCAAGAAGTCCATTATTTTAGATAAAAATAATATACTTTATATTTATTTTATAAAAAAAAAAAAGTTTATAATAGAGGTAAGAATATTATTTGTACTAGGGTAAAGAAATCTTATTTTATAACAAGAAAATTCTTAAAGAAATTTAAATTAGGACATATTTATTCAAAATAAGATACTTCCTTTAGAAATATAAAATTTTAAGTAAAAAGTGAACTAAACATTTAATTTTGTAGGTTTTAAATATTTGTATTCAAATATTTTTTCACTGTACCTTAAGAACAATAAATAAGAACCTGTAACCTAAGGCTGTGGAATGTTCGATGGCAAAACCTCAGGGAAAACTCAACAAAAAGAATAAGGGAACCCTCACAAGAGGAGAAAAAAAGAGTGGGTACAAACAAAAAAAAAAAGGAAGCATCTGCACATAGTAGATTCTTGGCCTGCGGTGCTTGTTTTGCGATGACAAAAGTTGATAAACTGTGGAACAAAGAAATCAACAGAAAATGAAAAAGAAAACTGCAACTGCAACTGCAAACTGCACTGCAAACTGCACTGCAAACTGCAACTGCTGATGAGGCTGATAAAGATGACGATTAAATCGGACTTGAAATAAATATTTATGTTCAACTCTGGACCACAAATCATTCGGAAAACCCTCTACCCCTTCTTCTTTCACTCCTTGCAATTAAAAAACAATTTCCGGCACATAGATACGGAGAGGGAGCCCGAAGAACAAACACAATCAACGCATCCAGAAGCAGCAGATAGAAAAGAGATCCAAAATCAAATTAAAATCAAAATTAAATTTCGAAAAAGGGCAGCGCATACACGAGTCAGTCCGGAGTCCGGAGAGGAAATGTTTGATGGCCTAGGTAAATGTCGGGATTCCGAACAGCCAAAAGCAGAAGCAGCAACAATAAAGAACAACACACGGGCACTACAAAAAGGGCAGATGTTTTTTTTTTCTTTTGTATCTTCTTTTCGAATTCTAAAATTTCGGTGGCCCCGAAGGAAGAGGAAGAGAGCAGCAAACCCAAAAATTGTTTAAACAGGTTTTTATTTTTTTTTGGGATGTGTTACAGAAATTCTGTGAAATTGAATGGTTGGTAAATGTCGTAGTTTTTGCAGAATTCGATAAGATCTTAAGGAGGCCACACAACGCTTGAAATGATTTTGTACTTATTTACCAAGCAAATTTGTTTAAAATAATATATATTATAATACATATAAAATAATCTCTTTGCTATTAATTTAATTACATTAAAATTTATTGAAGAAATCCCTTTAATCATTTTAAAAAAATATATTATCTTCATTTATCAGCCTTAAAAGATCATTTGGGAGTATTTATTAATGATTTACATTAACACAAACTTCTTTCCTTTAAAGAAATAAAATTTTGTATGGTCATTTTTTAAACTCCCTTTTTTTTAGGCCACTCAAAAAGGATTTCTTTCTTTTTGCCAATTTTTCCCTTCCTGGTTTCCCTTTTTTGGGTTATTTATCTTACTCGTTTTCGCTCCTTTTGACTGTTTCTGTGATACTCGGAAGGCCCGAAAAATAATGCATGAAGCAAATATTTGGCAACCAGCTAAGAAATATGAAAAAAAAGAAACGCCACAAAAATGAAGCTGACGATAAAGATGATTATGATTATGAGGAGTTCCTGGAAGGGCGTAACCTACACTACCGCCCCTGCTTCGCCTCCCATTTTTAACCCCTTCATCTACCCACATTTTTAACCACTTTAAGCTGAAGCAGGAAATTTTCAGAAAAAAAAATAAATTCCAAAGGCAGATGTTTTGCAAACGAAAAAAAAACTTAATTACACTTCAGATTGGCACTTTAGAGCTGAGATTGAAGGCCGCCGGGAGATGCCAAAAGAAGATCAGGGGGAATAAACGAGGTAAGCGGTCCTCTCCTTAAATATATTTTAGGATAGCAGCTGCTGTTGCCATTTTATGCTTGCAAAATACAAAAAAAAAGAAAAGAAATACAATAAAAAAACAGGTAAGAAAGCTGCAACGGAATATGCAACGGCCTCAGATGTTGCAGCCGTGCTTTTGCACTGAGAAAAAGGGGATTTCAAATTGGAATTTAAAATGAAATATTAAATAACATTTTATCAGGGTTATAGGTCTTAAATAATATAATATCCCATCAATCCAAAACCTAAAAGATACGATTTTTAAAAAGAACCCAAGGTCACAAATGTTTAACATTAAAATTCAGTTTTTAAAAATATAAAAAACTTTTAATTAAACTTCTTATAAATTAAAACAAACCCAACGATTTAAAAACACTTTTAAGAGCGCCTAAAAGTATGCTTTTATTAGTATTACTTTTAGACCACTTTAATAGTATTTTCTCTGCGTGTAGTGAATGCATGTTGTGCTGCAGATATTGCGGAAATTCATGTTCGTGTTGCTGCTGCGTTTTCAGTGTTGCTGCCTGAAGTTGCCGCTGCTGCATCATCAACGAATCTTAATAAACGCCGGCGACAACGGCAGCAACAACAATTTATGTTTGTCTCCTTCGCTGGCATTTTTTCGATTATTTTGTTGTTCTTGTTGTTATTTTATTTTTTTTTTAGTCTTTCTTGGGCTTGAACGTTTTTTAGGTCAACGAAATGCCAACAAAAAGAGGGGGAAGAAGAAGCGGCAGCTGGATAAAAAGAAGCTGGGGTAAAAGAGAAGACGATGATGATGCGAGCAAACATAAAAAAAAGAGGAGGGGGACACCAGAAGAAGCAGCAGAGGAACAGGTAGGTAAAAAAACAAGAAGAAGAATCAACAAAAGTCAAGTCATGAACCATATTGGTTGCATGTGTGGTTGTTGTTGAGGCTGTTGTTGAAACTACTGTTGTTGTAGTTGTAGTTGTTGTTGTTTTTGCCACACCACTACACTCCCTTTTCATCTATAAATTTCTTTGGAGAATAGAACCTAAAAGCCAAGAGGTAAAGAAAGTCTAAACAAAAGACCAGCGATAAAGTCATTTGCATAGTTCAACAACAACAACAACAACAATTCCATAGATAAATGCGAAGAATCGAAGAGAAGAAGAGCCAGCATCTCTACACACCTACTACAAACAACTGGGAAAGCAAAATAAATAATAAAAAAAAGAAGAGAAACTAAAAGAAGGCCCAGAGAGAACGATAACCTTTCGAAAATCAAATTAGAAGTCGGAAAAGAAGATGAGGAAACGAGCCACACACAAAAGGCCAACAACAATCAAATTTAATCAAAAACTGGGATAGTTGAAATTGGTAAGGAAGAATAACAACCAAAAAAAAAAAGGGAGGAAGCCATCTAAATAATACCTTGAAAAGGTAAACACACAGAGAGAGCTTTCTAGAGGAAGTAAAAGTTATTGAAGATGATCAATGAAGATGGGAGTGTTTTAATTGAAATGTATTTGAATCCAGCTATAAATTCCCCTAGAATTGTATTTCTAAAATAGGAAGACATATTTTTTTAAAGCTTAAATAAAAATATGTATCTTTTTCAGTTCTTCAACAAAGTTTTATAATTATATTGAGTAGAGTCATAGCAAAATCTATCCTCTTTCTTCTTCCTAGTCTCTGGATATTCAGGCATCGATTAATCCATCATAATCATCATCATCCCAAAGTATAGATGCTCCCGCCTCCCACTCCACTTTTAATAGCCCGTTTATAATTTGCTTCTTATGATGTGTGTGCGCGGTTTTATTTGGTGTTTTTGGTGCCTGGTAGACCGTATTCCTCCATCAAAACCCATCACAGAAAAACGTCTAAGAGCCGTCACAACACATGGCATGAAGTTGCCTCACTCAGCGTTATTGTTTCCTCACTTTTTTTTGTGTTTTTTCTGTTTCTACATTTTTTTTTCTTTGGCTTTGTGTTTTTTTATGACGTTTCATCTTACACATACACGACGAAACCCCCAAAAAATGCATGAGAAATATACGGATATATACATATGTATGTATGTATGGCCAAATCCAAAGATGATATTTTATATTTTAATGGTGCTTCAAGGGGTATTATAAAATAGAAAAGAGGTTTGAAGTTGTAGTATAGGCAAGGCATTCTCCTTAATTATTCTGTGAATTTATAGGGTATTAAATTACTGTTCTTTAATTTATTAAAATTCTTAGAAAATATATTAAATATAATTTTAGCTCAGTTTCAGGTGATTTGCTTACTCTTTTCCTTTCAAAATCGGTTATTGGTTTAACCCTTTGTTACCTTTGTTTTTTTTATAGATTTTGCATAATTTTGTTTTGATTTTCTTATGTCATATTTTTTCCCCCGTTTGAATTGTGTTGAAGTTTTTATTGTTTAGGGCATTCCGAGCTTCGCTTTTAGGCAAATAAAAAAAATTTGTATTTGCTTCGACGGGTTTTTGAGCGATTATGAAACCCCCTCTCCTCGTCAGATAATAAACCCAATGTCTCAAAAATTTGATATTTACGGCTCACATCTACATAGGCTCCTCTCTCATGCTTTATGCATGCATATATGAAATACAATCCAAAAGAGCAGGTGTAACCGAAAATCATCATTAACAAAAGAAGTTGAACAAGGCAACGAAAACAACGAAGGCAAATATATACAAGAAACACAAAAAATAAAAAAGAAACAGAGTAGAGACAACCGAAAGACGCTTAAAGTTAATTAGTCATTTTATGGCCGCTCTTTCAGGAGATATTTTTGGTCATCGACTGGGCTCTAATGGGAATTTTATAGAATTATGTAAATTCAGGCAATTCCGATTCTGACCTGCTGCTGATAGGCATTTGATAGGTCACCGAGAATAGAGAAAACAGAGACTAAAGGCCGAGATATTCCCCTGTGCGATGCTAATGCTAATTACGCCTTAAAGTCCACAGAAGCCGCTGAGAAAAAATAAAGAAGAAGAAATGGAAATAAATTTATAATTTATGGAAGACTCGAGAGTTGAGTTTATTTTGAAGCAAGTCCCGGGAATTAGTTACAAATTAGGAAATGATGTGGCTTTTTTCCGGTCCATCATTTTTCCACAAAAAAAAAAGGGAAGAGAAGAGAAGAGAAGGAGAAGCCAAGCAAGGATCCTTGAGTGAGCGTCAGACACTTTGTTATGGCACCCAACAAATCCTTGGGCTACCTGGGCTTTTCCCTGTCGTTTTTTGCCTTTCCACCTGGCCAGGCTTTTCCTTTTGCTTCTGCTTCCCTCTTCCCTCTTATCTCAAGGCCCGGGGCCCCATCTTGCTGCTTATCCTCGGCTCAGCATCCTTGTCGCTTCATTTGCGTTTAGATTTTGTCGCTTTCACTGGGCTTGCTTTTCACTTTTTCTATTTTCTCAGGCGGTAATTGGGACAAAAAAAAAGGGGTTTTAATAGGTATTTCTCTTCAGACAGGGAATACTATCCAAAAAACTTTATTTTAATATAATAACTAAAGGTTTTCCATAAAATAAATCTAGTTTTTCCTTTAAAATTAGTATTATTTCCTAGACTTCCCCTTTTGTGACCGCCTTTCTCTTCGCTTTCCTTCTAAATACTTCCTGGTTGGTCCTTGGCAAACAATTTGCACGCCTTGCACCTGCGTTTTCGCAGCAGGTGAGTTTTTCCAACCCCTTTTCTCCCTTTTCCTGCTGCTCTAATTTAGCTTTTCCTGTGCATGAAGATGGAGGAAAAGACCTAGAGAGAAAAGCGGTGGCAGCACCGCAGGCTTCTCAGCAATTTCCACGCGTGGAGCGTTTACTTCCTTTTTTAGTTGTTGTTGTTGTTTTTGCTGCATTTTCCAACCGCGCTTGTGTCTTGTGTGGCATCCTGGCAAATCCTGCGGATCCTTTGCATTTAATAATTAAAATATCCGGGGCCAACACCAAAATGATTTAAAGTGTCAACGCCAAAACGGTTGGACGCAAAAGGGTTTTCCTCGTTTTTGCATTTCTCAGAATGATATCTTGGTCCTTGGTCCGTTTTTCTCCCCCCCCTTTCCCGCTTTTCCCCCCAGTTTTTTCCCATTTTCCCCCACTTTCCCCCTTTTGTTGGCTGCTGTTTGCCGCTTAGTTTGTTGCCGTTTTTAACGCCTTTTTAATTATTTTTCACTTTGGCAAATGAAAATGGTGACAAAGGAGAGCGAGCGAGCGAGAAGGGTCTTGGAAGCTAGGGGGAAATTTTGTTGAGGCCGTGGAGTTTCTCTACTTGGGGTTATCCTGGTCTGGTCTGGTCTGGGATTTTCCTCCCTTGTCCAGCTGCGCTTTTCCAGCTTCTCAACTGTCATCAGTTGCAGTTGCAGTTTTCAGAAACAACACAAAAGTGGCAAACTTCAGTTAATTTCGGCTAAGTGCCACGCCTTTCGGCTGACACTTTTTTCCACCCCCCTTCCACCGCCCCCGCCCCCCAGTTGTGCCAGTTTTCCACCCATTTCCCTAGGATTTTTCTCTTTTTTTTAACCTGTTATCCTGAGGTGTTTTTTAATATTTGAATGCACTCATGTTAGCTTTTCCTGCCCTCACTTTTCTCTTTATCCTTTTTTCACGCATATGTAGGGGGGAGGGGGGAGTCCTGCCCCGTGCTTCCTCTTCCTGATTTTCCAACCGTCACCCCCTCTACTCCCTGCATTTTCCTCTTATTATGCATGACGCGCACATGAAAAGCGAGAGAAAAGTTTTCCTTTTCTTTGGCAGACAGACGGGCGGCGACGAGCCCCCCACCTGAACGAATTTTCCGACTTGACACGGTTTTTCCGACACCCCAGCAGCAGCAGCCAGCCAGCGTTTTCCTGAAGCTCCTTAAAGCCAAAGCCTTAAAGTTGCGCCATTCTCAGGATTTTTTATACTTTTATTTGAATCCATTTTTTGTGCCCGAGTTTAATTAAAACATAATATATTATGTTTTTTAAACAAAAGTATAGCAAAAACAGAACTAAAAAGAAGACGAAACTCTTTTTTTTTAAATGACTCATTAAGAGTGACTTAAAAGCCAAAAGTTTATTTTCGGGGCTTTTTCGCAATGAGTCACAAAAAGGCGGAAATGTTTGCCGCCGCTTTTATTTTTATAATTTTAAAGCTATAATAATATTATTATGTGTGTCACTCTAAAGTTGGTCAAAGTAGGCTGACTAAGCCGTGAATTATTATTATTTTTTCTCTCTCTGTGTTTGCTTTTCATTAGTTTCTACAAATATTTCGGTAGCTTTTGTTTATTCGGTTGACTCAAAGAGAAAACGCTTCTGCTTATTTTTTGGTGGCAAATGTAAAGCTGACTAAGTCGAAACATCTTTATTTGCAGATCAGAGATACGAAAAATAATACGATTTCGAATTGGTGAGTCAAAAAAGATACGTGCTCTTTGATTATATCATTTTTAATAATCTTAAGAAGGTGTGGAATGTGTTGAAGTCTTTCGTTTTTTTAGGGTTTATTGGAAGAAACTAGTAAAAATTCTCAAAAAGTCGAACAGTTGCCAACACATAAGGAAAAAAGAGTTCAAAGATCCAAATAAATCTTAAAAAATATAGGTTTTGTTGGGATTTGCCATTTAATTGTAAATAAAAGATTAAGCAGTATTTTGTTTATTTTACAACATTTTCCTTTAAATATTAAAAAAAGTGTCAAAGTCAAGTCTTTGTTTTATATATTCTGAATATTTTAATAGGTATTTTTTCTTTCAAGAATATATTTGTAATATTCCCCTAAACAATTATTTAAAATATTAAAAATAGGAATGTTGTGGTATACAACTTTCCTCCCATAAAAATTTCTATAATAAAACTTTCTTCCTGAAGCTGCTGCTTATTTCATTATTGAATTTTATTTGATGTTATTTCTTGCCATCTGTGGTTATTGCATTGACTTTTTTATTTTTTATGGTTGCAATTCGATAAACTCTAAGCTCAAAACTCAATTTGTGTCTCGTATCTCTCTCATTCTCCGAGTCTCATGTGTTTTGGTTTTTTTTGCTGGTTTCTCCTTGATTTTTCGTACATTTTTGTATACTTTTTTTTATTTGCGATTCTCGTTGCACAATTTGTGTGTCGTGATCGCTGTAATTGTGTTTGTGTGTCAAACTGCTGGCAGTTACTCACACGCTGACACACAGAGAGACCGAGGCAAGATGCACTTGCCACCAGATTAGAGAGGCAGCTTTGAAGAAAAAAATTCTCCCGCTGCCCAACACTGCCACTGTTGCACTTTTGTTGCTGTTGTTGTTGTTGTTGTGGGGGAAACACACAAAAAACACACAAGTTCATCTGCTTTGTGCCTAATGACATTTGTACACAATAAGGGGGGAAAACATCATGTGAAACGATGACATCGGGCAAACAGAAACAGCAGTCAACAGATTTCTATCATTTTGGCTTAGTTTTTCCTTTATCTCCCAGTGACGCTTTTCACGAGTTCACTTTTCTCTTCTTCTTCTTCTTCTTTTTTTTTTTTAGTGCGTGTGAGAAAACAAGATTTTGAAAGCATTTTCTTATCTTTAAACTAACAATGCAATGCAGGTGAAGTGAAATCTCTAGACAAGTGAAGTGAGGAAAAAAGTGGGGGTTTTCTAAGATGGTATAAATAATATTTTAGCTGAATACTCCTTAAATTTTCTGGTATTTTAGGTATTATTTATAAAGAAATATCATAGATCCTGTTTTCTTATAATTTAAATATAATTTATAAATTCTACAAAAATCGATTTTTAACCACCAATCCATCAAAAATATGCAAAGAAAATAAATAAAATAATCAATGAAAATAAGCTAGAAAAAGCTTAAAAAACGTGTAAATGATCGAAGTTTTTTGTGCCTAAAAGGACATGACAAGTGTGAGGACCTTCTCTTTTATCTTATCAAAACCCCGCATTTTTATACCATTTTTTTTTTTAAACTCCATTTCTCACTCAATTTTTGGTTGGCCAAAAGCATTTTATTTTGTTTGCTGCTTTTTCCCAGAAAATTGGGCTGAAAGGGGCCGAGTATGTGTGTGTGTGTGTGGGTGTTTGGAAAATATGTGTGCGTGTGTGTGTTGTGGCAGGCAAATTGGCAGCCAGCAAAACGAGTGCAAAACACAACAACAACAACTACGAAAAAGTGCAGCAACAGAAAGAAAATTTTACGCGACACGCATTCCGAAAAATGCATTTATGTAGGACAACAATGCAGTACGCCACCCCCCCGCCCCCCCTTTCAAAAAAGGATAAAGGAGTGTGCGGTGGTGCTGGTGAAATTCGGTATGAAATTGCGGTTTTGTGTGTGTGTGTGCGGCTCCTCCTCAAAAAACCACCCACTTTGCCTCGAGAGAGCAAGAGCATCATCGAATGTTGGCCGCCATTTTGAAGTGGCATCCTTTTGGCCCACTTAGCGACCCCCCCCCCCCCCCCCCCCCCCCCCCCCTACCCCCAACCCCCTATTAACCCTAGAACCCCACACTTTCTATAGTGATGGTGTGTGTGTATGTTGACAGCGTCGATTTTTGCCATAATTATTATGATGATGCTTGGCATTTGGCAAACATGCAACGGAAGGGGTTAAGGGGGTTGCAAAGGAAGGCTAAAAGGGGTATGAAGAGGGCTCTAAACAGAGGCTAAAAGGGGTGTCCACAAGGGGGTCTTGCAACGCGCACAAACAAGGACATCGCGAAATGCCAGCCATGACACGATGGCCAACAGATGAGCCATTTTATTGCCTGTACATTTGCGGTTAGTTGGACGCCCCAGGGAATATGTGTGTGTGTGTGTGTCTGTCTGTGTGTGGGGAGGTTTTTCATGGAAGGGGGGGGACTCTGGAAAGGACTCTGACCACCTCCATGGGTCAATTGTTTATGCGCGAATTTGCTGCGGAAAACGAGGGTGAAAAACACCAAAAAAGGAGTGCATTTTCCATTTGTGATTTACGGGTTACTCCTTTTTGGCTGCAGGGCAAACTTCTGATTGAAATTGGTAAATGTAATTGAACGGAAAATGCAATTAGGTGACCACAGATTTTTAACTAGAGAAATTTTGTATCAAGAAAAATTGAATATTGAATTATTGTTAATTAAAATAAAGCTAAAAATCTGTTTTAGAGTATATTTTAGTATATTTTCCCATTCAAACTCTAGTTAATACATTATATAAATATATTTTTCAATTTCTTTTATCTATTTCCTTTAATTTCCCACTTATCCTCCATTTAATCCAACTAATGATTCAGAAATATAAGTGAAAAACTCAAGTGCACACTAATATTTCCTCTTAGCTGGGTGAAAATGTGCCAAACGAAGGGAAATCATTGCTGATTTCCCGAATGAAGCATGTATGCATGGTGAGAGGATGCATCTGTTTCTGATTTAAAAAAGACGTCAAAGGCGGGCAGAAGAAGAGATCGTGTAAATCATTTCCCAGGAATGGGAAATGATAGCTTTAGCTGCTGCGCTGTGCTAATTATTGCGCACCATTGATACCAATGGGGTGAAGAGGGGTTAAGAGGGGTCGTCACAGAAAGGGGACTCCCATCAATGATGGCCACTGTGCTGAGATGAAACCGATAGCTCTTTGCCGCTCTCCAACTTGCAACTCAATCCATCTCTCAACGCAGGTTTGCCTTCGCTTCGAATTTCGAAATTTGAACTGAAGGAT
>VNJQ01007154.1:0-20754 GCA_008042515.1 Drosophila truncata | reverse complement strand
AGCTAAGCTTTCCCTTAATTAAGCTCGACTTAAAGCATAGTTAAGATCGTAGAAAGCTGCGGCGAACATATTACAGCGAATGTTTGCCTGAGAAGTGATTTTTTGTTGTGCTCTCGTTCGAAGGAATGCTTCGATCCCGAAAAAGCCGAACGCTCTCGGGTGCTTTGGGGTTTCAGGCTCAGCCATTCTGATGACAGCACTTTTTTCGCTGTTTGACTTCTCTATGCATTTCTAGCTTAGTGGTATAAGACTTTAGAAGGTACAAAGTCTAAGAGTGACTCAGATCTGTTGTTTATTTCGCTATGGTGTGCGTTGGCGTCTGCACCCACGAGTAATTGCTAGTCTTAAAAGTTGGCTATTGAGCTCTTCTGGTGAAGTAGTCCTGTCGTGCATTTGCATTGCATTTTTTATGTAATTCTGCGTTTCTGAAAAGTTTATTTTAGCCTAACCAAACAAACCACCAAACTATCAATAAGTACTAAAAAATTTAAAGTTTACAAGCCTAACCATGAGGTTCAAACAAGAATACTTAAGTCATATACTCTACACTGACCAACAAAATAAACAAAGGTGAAATAAAATATGACGCTTGTCTCCAAACGCACCAAGGAAAACTTGCACTTGCAAACACGGCTTCACGGATTGGTCCACCAAACCGTTATTTATTAACTAGGGGCATGTGATTTCAAGGATCTGCTTCTGTCTCTCTTGGTGGCTGAACTAAGGGTCACAGAAGCAACCGTTCTCTTTCTTGGTGACTGACTGAATGGTCCGCCAAGCAACCGTTCTCTCGCTGAACATTGATTTTAGCGTCCCTCCCAGAATCTATCACATCTCTCTCTCTTTCCAGGACTCCCGATAGTTGGCCTAGTGCTCCTCCGGCCGCGACCTTCCTGAGCAGCCCGGCCTTCGAAAGGCCAACGAGCCCAACGCGGACGTTAAGATACGGAACGAAAAGCCCGGGAACCCGAACCCGAGAACCCTGTGTATAGCCTGAATGTAGCCAATTGAACAACCACTATTAATTCGTACGGCAAGCTTTTTTAGCTGTATATAATGTTTAGCGATCGATAATATTGAACATAGCATATGAAATAAATTTTTAACAGAATGATCATTAGAAACAAAAAAAAATTAAATATATTTCAACAACAACAACAAACATATAAATTTCTTTAAAAGCCTCTCAATGCATTTTTATGCAATGTAATGTTGTAGAGGCCAAAGGCGGTGTTACACTATATAAAAACTAAGAACAAATATAATTTAAATTAAAACAAGAAAGGAAGCTAACTTTGGCTCGCCGAAGTTTATATACGGTTGCAGATTGAAATTGAATTATAAAATTAAAAACGAAATTAGAAAATAGTAATGAATGGCCGAATCTCAAATTTGATGAAAATATGTTGAGAAACAGCCGAGTTATAATTTTTTTCTATTATTTCCCTAATTGTTGTTATAGTCATCCGATTTAAAAGAAGAATAAGACTTCCAGATTGTGAAAGATCTCGGTCTGTTTATTTGTTAGTTCGAAACCCAAAAGTTTCCATCACGTACCAATGTTGAGGAAATCGCGTTCAAAGTACCAAAAAGGGCCTATTTTGGGACTTTTCAAAAGCTAATAAAACAGAAACCGCGCTTTTTAAATTTAATTTAATTCATCTTGTTTTTGTTATTGTTTAAATACAATTAATTTCTTTTGTTTCAAAGTTGAGAGAATAGAATGTCCATTCTATTCAAACTAAGTTTCATGTATTATACATAAATTATAAATGACAATATTGTTTGCTAAAGCTTTGCTTAAAACCATAGGGGTTTAGTTAAATCTTCTACTTTGTGATCTATGTGTGCATACAACTATCTTTATTTGCAAATATTTTTATTTAATATTATTTTTACAATTTAATTGTGATGTTTGCTTTTTTTTATTTAGCATTCCTCTTTGTGCCTCTTCCGTTTAGCAAAGAGTATTGTAAAAAAAAATTATCACGGTCGCCATGTGGAAACTGATTTAAATGTCCACCGTATCCATGCGAGATCTTTGATTAAGTTAAAGGTGTTGAAAGGTCAAAAGATATTAGCACGTCAGTGCTCATGTGTAGTCAAATGGTTATTAATCTTTTATTCAAATAATTTGGTGGACTTAGCCTAAGTACATAATAATGGCATGCGACTGCGCTGCCGTTGCAACGCGCTGGCAGCGGCAGAAGAGCAGCCGCATATATATATCTTATATATTAAGTTCGAGAGAGAGAGAGTCTTATGTGCCTATATATAATATATATATATAGAGAATTCTGGCTTAACGCGAAGCATAACTGGGTGATCGCAGTCAGGGTGGGAATGCTGGCTTAGCGTCTAAGCATAAGTGGGTGATCCTATTTCAAGTCCACTTGAGTTTGTTTTTTTATTCAGTGCAACTAATTGTTGCTAAAATATATGCATATACTACACCTCCCTCATTTTTAAAAATAGCGTAATAAAATGAAGTTATTTTGCATTAATTAAAATGCTTGATGATATTGAGTTTTAAATGAATAAAAGGAATAAAAAATTTTAATTTTAAAATTATTAAAATTCAAATATATTTATGTCTTTTTTTTCTTTTTTTTTTGCTGCTCAGACCGTTTTTTGGGTTTTTAATATTAGAAATCTGGCAATGACTTCCTTGTTTTAAATTCTATTTTTGCTTTTTCTTATCTATCCTATCCTATCTTTATGTACTACCTGTTGTTTCTTATTTCGTATTTTAATAGTTATGTTGTCATTTATTCCTATGTGCAATACTTCGTAAGGACCTTTGTATCTATTATCTAACTTATGACCTGTTTCGGTTTTAAGCAATACTTTATCTCCTATTTTTAAATCAAAATTATTTGTATTTCTATCGTATCTTAATTTTCTATACGCTTTTGCTTATTCTAGCTCTATTGTCTATTTCTAGTCTGCATTTGAGTTCTTTGGAATAGTCTTCTACGTTGTGTATTGGGTCTATCTTGTTTATTTTACTGAAATCTTTAAATTGTCTGGGTAATCTTTTTTAATTTTAATTTTAACTGCATACTGCATACCAATGGTATCAATTAACACGGTATCAAATGCTGTTTCTGGCGTTGGTGTCAATGTTAATGGTGTCTTGGTATGTGTTGTTGTTTTGGCTTGTTGGCATTTCAAACAAGTCTTTACATACTTTGATATTGTCTTGGTCATAAAATCTTTTGATTTTTAACTGAGTTCGCGCGATACCAGTGTGACCTCCTTCTATAGGATCATCATGGAATTTATTCAAAATTTCTTTAATTTGAGCTTCGTTGTTTTTTTCTTTGATTATCACCTTTTGTAGAATAGCTAGTTCTATTTTTTCGAGGTTTGCCCTTTAAATTCATTTAATGATACAAATTCGAATATTTGTTCACTTGGTGATATTCGCATTTTTGTTATTTTATGCATTCCGGCTTTTGATATAAGCCTTTGAAAGAATTGATTTAGATCAAAAGTTTCATTGGAATACAAGTCATTAACATCAAAGCGTGAAACAATTGTTTTTCCTCGTTTTAATAAACACTTGTGTTTATCTATTTTGATTAAAACATGTTTCTTTGTGTTTTGACCTGTGTTTCGTCTTTGTAGGGATTTTCCTGTTTAGCTTTTGACCTAGTAGTTACTTTTAGTATTTCTCTATTCATTGTTTTTAGTTATTTTATTGTTATACGTGACAAGGCGTCCGCAATATGGTTATCTTTCCCCTTAAGATATTCTACTGTAAAGTCATACTCTTCCAAATCCAGCCTCATGCGAGTGAGTTTGGAACTTGGATTTTTCATAGAGAATAGATATAACAATGGTCTATGATCGCTTTTTACCATGAAATGCTTTCCATATATGTATGGTCGAAAATGATTTATGGCCCAATGAATGGCCGCTAATTCTTGTTCTGTAGTATTACTTTCACCTTGAGTGAACATTCTTGAAGCGTATGCTACTGGAAGTTGTTGGCCATTGTGGTCCTGTGTAAGTACCGCTCCGCATGCCCGTTTACTAGCATCGGTTGTTATGCAAAATTCTTTGCTGAAATCTGGGTACTGCATTATTGTTGGATTCATTAATTCCTTTTTTAAATGTTCGAATGCATTATTGCATTCTGCTGTCCATTCGAATTGAACATTCTTTTTACAAAGCCTCGTTAAGTGGCGTGAGTGATTAGAAAATTTTTTAATGAAACGTCTGTAATAATTACAGAAGGCTACGAAACGTCTAGCAATGTCTGCATCTGTTGGTATGGGATATTTTTCTATAACTTCATATTTGGTGTCATCTGGGAGTATGCTTTTATCGGTACATTTGCGACCCAATTATGTGACTTCTCTCATAAAGAAAGAATTTTTCCCAGGCTGTAGTTTCAGATTATGTTTTTACATAGCTCGAATACATTTGTTAAATTTTTAAGCAAATGTTTTTCTGAACAACCTATTACTTCTTAATCATCCATATATAGAAATGCTTGCGATGGTTCAAGACCAGAAGTGTCATCATACGTTGGAAAGAGTTTGGTGCTACTTTCAGTCCGTATGGTATGAGCCGTTGGCTTTTGAAAATGATGTTATATCTCTATACTTTTTTTTTAGTTCTCTCTGGTGGAATCCAGACATTAGGTCGAGACATGAAAAATATTTTGCTTTTCCTAATTGATTTGGAAGTGGTAATTTGTCTGATAATAGTTTCTTATTTATTTGACGATAGTCTACTTCTAATCGCTATCGTTTTTCCGTTGCAATTGGAAGTGGTTTCTTTGGAACCAAAAGTAATGGACTATTAAATTCGGACATTGATGGTTCAACAATTTTAGCATCTATTAATTTTTTAACCTGCCTAGCGATTTCTGGTTTTTGGCTATCTGCCATACGATAATTTTTTATTTAGACCGGTGTTTTATCTCCTAATCTGAGATTTTGTTTGTAAAAATTGTTAGCTGATATTGGCTTTGTTTCCAAAGCCAAAAATATAGCTAAATTGGGTGCATAAATTATTTATTTATTTTGTACACTGTTTACTTAATTCTAAATTAAGCAACAGGAATATAATCAGCCATAGCTACTAAGGCTTTCGGCTGCATGAGATTTCATAATATTACCATATAACATTTAACATTTATGCTTAGATTCTACTTGCTGAACAGGTAATATAATATAACATATATACATTTATAACTATGAAGTAGATTGGCTTTCTTTAGAAAGGAAAGAACAGTTGTTATGTTGTCGGAAGTTGGGTTGCTGAGGAGTGGAAGGAAGTTTGTGTTAGGGATTCGGAGGTTTTGAAATGCTGAACATTCGTTTAAAATATGTTCAACTGTAGCATCTGTACTATTGCAGAATTGGCATTGGTTTGAATGCGGTTGTATGAACTTTTTCGCATGGGTCAATTTAGTATGTCCCAAGCGTAATCGTATAAGTTTAATTTGTTCAGTTCGTGGGATTTTATTAAATACTTTGTTTTTTGTGTAGTCCGCAATGCTAAGACTGTTTTTATTTATGTTTTTATACCAGTTGGAGGTTAAGGGGAGTATCTGGGATGGGCGATTTAGTGTTGAATTAATTAATCCGTTAATGTCTGATCGATATGTGTTTTGAGATGTAATTAATGGCGCGCTTGTGGCTGCTTTCGCTGCCTCGTCCGCTAATTCATTGCCTGGGATGCCTTTGTGGTTTGGTACCCAGAGGATTTTTATTTTTGGAAAGTATTTGGTTATTAACCCACGTATTTTGGAGGTCAGGTGATCCGTATTTTCGATATTTTTAACAGCATTAATAGTTGATAAAGAGTTTGTACAGATGCATATTTTCCCACTCGTCCTCAGTCCTATTTCGATAGCTTTGAGGATGGCTTTTTTTTACCCCGTTTTGGTCTGTGCCTTTTTTATCTACGACCCACGTGGGGTTGTTGTATGGGGACTTGGATGGCCTAATCACGCCGTCTCCAAGAAGTTGTTTTGCCTCCGCATTGACGAATTCGGTTACACCCATAGGATGAGGATAGGACTTGGAGTACACTGCCTCCCCATCGGTTTTTATAGTAACAATCGTGTTTATGTTGAATACATTACATTCGCATTCGCTTGTTTAAGCAAGTCGAGCCCGATGATGCCGTCAAAGTCTTTGAGATTATTTAAAATAAAAAGGGTGTTTTTAAGTTAAACACCGAAACTAGAGATTTTTTGTTGATTTTGGTAGAGCCGTGAATCGACTTTACTGTAAATGGTTTCTCGGCGCCACGGCGCCTTTCAGCCTCGGGAGTGGAGTGATGTAATTATTGGAGGTACCTGTATCTACTAGCCGTAGAAGGTCACACTGTAATACCGATACTTGTACGACACACTATGTTAGGTAAGTCTAAAACGATCGTGAGAAATCAATAAAACCCCCTTCCAAAAATTTAGAAGTGGTCAAATCCACGCGATGGACGAAGTTGATTTAAAAGTGTTCTCGGTTATCCAGCTGAAAAGGTGGCTATCAGCGTTGGGTCTTTCAACCCAAGGTGTTAAAGCCGAATTGATGGCTCCTCTAGGGCAATTATTGCATGAACAACAAGGCCAGATACCAGAGGAAGAAGAGGGCCAGGTTGTTGGAGAGGATCAGCCCGGCACCCCCGGCACCGGATACCAAGATATCAACACCAATTCTGGGAATGCAAAACAATCGTCACAGGAAGATGAGCCTGACAATGTTCCAGACCAAAGTGATCTTCTTCGAATTATTGCACAGCTGCGGGAGCACTTATTGCGCAGCAAAATGGGTTGGAACAAGCAGAAGCACGAGGGGCAATACAAAAACAACAAATGGAAGAGCTCAGCACCATACAGATGCAACAGCGAGAAGATACGCGCGCCGCTATACAGATACAACAGCAAGAAGAGACGCGCGCCGCCATACAGATACAACAGCATGAAGAGACGCGCGCCGCCAGACAAATACAATAGCAGAAGAGACGCTCGACGCCACGCAGACACAACAGCGAGACGAGTTGCGGGCCGCCACACATACAAGCGCAAGTCGGGGCATTGACCTCCAGCTAGCAACAACAACAGACAAGTGGCAACGGTGATGGCATCCAGGGGGACAGACCCTGTACTAGGGCTGGATCACTCTCTTTAGCCAAGGAGGCAGCCATCGATTTCACAGGTGATATCTGCGCAAGAAAGTGGGTGGAAAAAAAACCTTGGCCAGATTTACAATCTAGATAATGGCGGCCGCCGGATGTTGCTAGTGAACATGCTAAAAGGTAATGCGCAACGTTGGCTAAACGCAAACCCAACCCGAATGCTGGATTCGTTCGAACTGCTATGTGAACAACTGATCGAAGCATTTGGAGAGGCATCGTCCAAATAAGAGCTGCGGAAATTTAAGCAACGTAAATGAGAAAGGAACGAGCGGTTTGCGTTTTGCTTCGAGGACAAGCTGATGATGTCCCAATCCATCAACATGGACATGGAGGAGCTACTAGAGCAGCTCATCGAAGGAATCCCGTTTGCGAACTTGCATGACCAAGCACGCATCCAGAGTTTCACCGATCCCGAACAAATGCTGTCAGCATTTGCCAATGTGCGCCTTCCGCAACAAGGCGGAATCTACGCAGCTAAGAAGTCAACGTCGGAAGCTGCAGAGATCTACAATTTACAACTCCAAATGGGAGAAATGGGGCACCTCGTGGGAGAATGCCGGCTAAGGAAAATTAATAACAGCAGCAACGTTAACCACTACGTAAGAAGACTAAACATTTTTTTTGCTTGTTGCATCATTAGAAAGAGTTAATTTAGTTTATCATGAACTAAACAATAGTCAACTTAAGTTGTTTTGAAAAACTTTTTGTTTCATTTAAAAGGAAAAATTAAAATTAAATTTGAAATGATTGTCGTCGCAAATGAGTAAATGAAACACGATGCAGTCCCAGGAAGGAATTTTATGAATCAGTATGGTTTGAGACACCCTTAGTATGCATGAAGATATACATGAGATGAATAAAGTAAACACCTATAATTTAAACTTGTCTCATGGGGGAAAGGATCAGTAACTAGCAACTGCCGCAGTGGCCAATTCTGGTGTTAGGGAAAACTTTTTAGAAAATTAAAATGTTAAGGAAAAATCTTTGGAAAATTAAACTGTTAAGAAAAATTCGCTGGAAAATGAAACTGATAGAGAAAAACTGTTACAGGACTCAACTGTTAAGGAAAAAGTAGAAGTTTTAGCAGACAATTTTGAAAGTGAAATGTTGAATATCAACGTGGTTGATGATTAGTTTTTAGACTACAACTGTGGGTGTGATGTAAACTACTAAATGAAATGTAAATTTATTAAAATGTTTGAAGAATCTTATCTAAATACAAAGGGACCAGATACTACCCTTACCAGATGCGAAATGAAAATTAATTTAGACAAATCAAAACCGTTCATTTGGTCACCCAAGAGACTTTCTTTTAGTGAAAAGGAACAGGTTTAAAAATTATTAGACGAATATATAGACAAGGCTATAATAAGAAACAGTGATTCAGAATATGCTTCTCCCATAGTGCTAGTAAAGAAAAGAACTGGAAACCTGCGTTAATGCATAGACTATAGGAAATTAAACAGAGTTTTAATAGATGATCTTCTAGACAAGTTAGTGAATAAAAGTGTGTTTTGAATTTTTAAGAATGTGTAAGGGTATCAAGAATGCATCTGCAGTATTCCAGCGTTTTGTAAACAAGATTTTTGCGGATTTAATACGCAAAAATAAAGTCATCGTATACATGGATGACATAATGATAGCCAGCGCAAACATGGAAGAACGTTTAAGAATATTAAAGACTTGTAAGACTTGTCAATAACAAGTTAGAACTGCGCATGGATAAATGTGAGTTTATGCAACCCAGCATTAAGTACCTAGGTTTTTTTTATTACTAAAGAAGAAATCAGAGCAGATGATAAGGGTCTGAGGCAATTACGAACTTTCCAATTCCGATAAAAAAAAGTACCCAAAGTCCAGTCTTTTTGGGTTATGTTCCTATTTTAGAAGGTTTATTCAAGATTTCTCTACGTTAGCTAATCCACTTTACGATATTCTGAAAAAAGATAAGGAATTTTCTTTTGAGGAAAGAGAGCTAAACTGTTTTTTAAACCTTAAGAAAAAACTTATAGAAGCACCGGTTTTAGCCATTTACAAGTACAGAGAATGAGGCAAAATATCACAGCTTTGAGCTGGAAACTGTGGTCATCATCTACGCGCTGCGTAGATTTCGAATCTATTTAAAAGGGAGACATTTTAAAATAATAACCGATTGCAATTCGTTAACGGTTACGTTAAACAGAGTCGAACTAAATCCTAGAATTGCCCGATAGGCACTTGAAAAACAAAGTTATGATTATGAACTCATTCATAGATCCGGAACAAAGATGCAACACGTAAATGCTCTGAGCAGATGTAATATTTTGGTAGTAGAAACCACAAGTTTTGAAGATAACCTTTTAATCTGCCAATACTAAAAATTAAGGAAGAATTGGGGAAAAATCAGCACAAACTATTTGAAATGAGAAATGGTGTTGTGTACCGAAAAACTAAGAACAATCGTTTATTATTTTTTGTCCCTGAAGACATGGAAAGTCACGTTTTGCACAAATACCATAATGAACTTGGCCACATAGGTAGAGATAAGATGATAGAAGCTATTTCCAGGAGTTATTGGTTTTAAAACCTCAAAGAAAAACGTAAGAGTCACATAGACATTTGCCTAAAATGTGTACCATTTTCTCCAAACTCTGGAAAATCAGAAGGATTCTTGCATAGCATTCCGAAAGGAGACAAGCCGTTTGAATTGATACACATCGACTATTATGGACCAGTAGCGGCAGGAAGAGCAAACAAACACATATTTCTAATAGTAGATGGGTTCACAAAATTCGTCAGACTATATACAACAAAGACAATAAACACAAACGAAGTCCTAAAAGCTTTATCCGATTATTTCAGGGCGTATAGCAAACCAAAATGTATAGTTTCAGATAGAGGCAGTTGTTTCACATTTAACGAATTCACACAATTTACAACGGAAACAAACATTAAACATTTGAAGATAGTGACAAGTCCTCCGCAAGCAAATGGACAAGTAGAACGCATAAACAGAACCATAGGACCGATGATAGCGAAATTATCTGAGCCTGAAAATGGTATACACTGGGGTAATGTAATCGAACAAGTAGAATATGCACTAAATAATACTATATACAGAAAAATTAAACAGGTTCCTAGCAAGATGCTGTTTGGTGTAGAGCAAAAAGGTCAAATTGTTAATGAACTTAGGGAAAAATTGTAAGAAATTAACAACACAATAGAGAAAGAAAATTTAAATGAAATCAGAAACACGTCAATGAATAATCAAAATCGAGCTCAAGCATACCACGAAACATATTATGATAAAACAAAGAGAATCCAAAAGATTACACTAAAGGAGATTACATAATGGTACACAATTTTGACAGTACTGCGGGAGTTGCTAGGAAGTTAATCCCAAAGAACAAATGTCCGTTCGTAATAGCTAAAGTACTTCGTAATGACAGGTTCTTGTTTTATGCTAAAACATAAAACCTTGGATAGAAAAGAAAGCGCAATCAAAAAGAAAATTAGATTCTATTTCAGTGGCGCAGGCCTGAGCAACGAATCATCGTCGGGTTTTTCTTTCGGCATAAAGTTTATTTTTTGCGGTCTTTGCCGAAAGGAACAGTTTTGGTTGTTATCTTTTTGAGTCCTAACAAAGAGAGGGTTCTGTTTTAGTGCCCCATGATTTTGAATTTGCTCATTATTTTTTAACCCGCTTGTCGCTGGTTGTTTGGCCTAAATGTCTTTTCTTCATTGTGCCGAGCGAAAGTGGCCGCAAAGATAGTTCTTTCGTTGCTCGATTAAGTTTTGTGACGCCTCTTTAGGAGGCACACAAATAAATATATAAATAAATATAAACATAAATATAAATATAAATAGAGACCTAGGTGTAAATATTAATTCGGGATTGGGTTAAGGTCTTAGCTATAAGTAGCCATGAAGTCTTAGCCATAAGTAGCCATGAAGTCTTAGCTATAAGTAGCCATTGGAGTTTTAGCTATAAGAGAAGCTAGATCGTTAGCGATACATCGATTACGAAAGCTCGCCCGGTTGCGATCCCTAAGGAGGCACCCGTTATGATTTTTGTTTATTTCGGACTATGGAAGCCGGCACGTGCCTGGAATTTTCCTTCTTTTCCGCCGCCGATCATTGCCTATGACACCCATCCATGAACCCGTGCCCGCAGTGCCTCGCCGTGTTTCACGTGTTCCGCCGCAGCGCCTCCGCCACCGTCACCCATCGACAGTGACGATCAGCCAGAGTGTAAGCCCCGCCGCACCGGCTAAAAATTTAAAATGAGCCGCGTCCGCGCCGTGCAGGCCGCGCCCGCACCACCGCCTCCGCACATTTCAGTGCTCCGCCGCGCCAGTGCAGTATCATTCCCGGCATATACTTTCGACCGCCGAGGCGGTTCGGCCCAGTTGTGCTTCCTTTCCCGCTCTCCCCTCGTAGCGGCTTGTACGCGAGACGCGTGGATTGGTCTTCCATCCGCGGCGGATCGATACAGTCATTGGCCGCAGACGGTAGTCTCCGCGTCCAACCGGAGGATTTCCGGGTCCGGTCAGCCGCGCCCATCCGGCACCGCCACCCGTAGATAGCCTCTGCGCCCACCCGGAGGAGTCCTCTTATGGTGCCTGACACCGCCCGCCTCCGAACCCAATCGGAGCAGCTGCTAACCCTATAGCTAGCCTCCGCGTCCACCCGGAGAGATTCTCCTGGGCCTGGTCAGCCGCGTCTATCCGGCACCGCCGCCCACAGCTAGTCTCCGCGCCCATCCGACGAGAGCCACCCCGGCCCATTGCTCGACTCCGCTCACGTGTTCAACATAATATTAAAATTAATATTAAATATTACACTATTTAAATACCGCACCCTCTTTTTGGCGCCGGGACCCGCGAAGCCACCCCTGTGCTGCAAGCAGTGCCGACAAGGCACTGCAAGCAGAGTCGGTAGTGCGGTACCTGCAGGATCGGCATTCAGTGCCGGTAAGGCAGTGCGAAAAGCCGTGCTGTGATCGGTAACGCAGGCCGCCCTACGTCATATGCCACGGATTCTCGAGGGACCGGATCGCCACGACCGAGGTGGCAACGACGGCACATAAAATCGGGGTAGGAGACACGTTTTCCGGACCTCTAGCGACCTAAAATTACGAATTTCCAATTATTTCTTCGTCCCACTATCCAAGTTTCTTGTATAATCTTCCCTGGCCACGGCTGAGTGTTATCCTGGCCCAAAATTCGTTACAGCTTCTTGCGCTAGCGCGAAAGCCGATGGTAAATCCCGTGCCAGTGTCGGGAAAATGGCCATTTTCAATGATTTTTTAAGCCAGATACAAACGCGTGTAAAGCGTCTTTTCTGTGTTGTTTATTCAAAACAGCCGCTGCGACTGCGTCGTGGGTCATGACAGTTTTGTTGATGGGAAGTGTTAATTTCTATATATATTTCGTCATAATATTTGAGAAGAGGTAGCTCTCCCTGTCTTGACAAGCTCATTTCTTATTTAATTACATGTATCAGAGTTTTGCCGGTGTATGTAAAATCTAGACGTGCCAGTATGGCACGAATACTGTATTGAAGGAGAATAAAGCGGCGGCCGCTGAGCCCCTTACTTTATTTCTTAAAATTCCTACAGCCTGATAGTGTCGGCTACTGCCTTCATAACTTTCGAAGACTTTGTAAGCTGCAGTGGTAGCTTGTCTCCAGGAAACATAATTTTCTTCTTTCCCGTCTGTTCGCGCCGAAAGGGCGGTTATTTTCGAGAGGCAGTGTAATTCCACATACAGCCTCAAAGTGTCTCTCTCTCCCTCTTCCTCCGGGCTACCAAGACTGAGCTTCCAATCCGCTCTCCATGCTAGGTTTAATTTTCATGTATGTTAGTTATAATTTACCGAACGACTTCGGCAAGCCAATTGGACTACCTTGTATAGTTGTATCATGTTTCCAACGCTTCCGCACACATACATCCAATAAAATTGACAAATTAAAATTCAGAAAAATGTATTTAGAAAATCTATTCCGTTTCCGATTAGTTCCTAAATTCCAAATCCAGCCTCTATATTAATAAATAATTCGAAACAATATATATATATTAACAACCTGGGTTTTCGAAAACATAACTAAATATAAATACATATTTAGTCAGTATGGCTCCATCAGTTTTAAATAAATTTATTTTGACTTTTGACCGTCTGAGCCACTTCGAAACCAAATTCTGCAATCCAGCAGAGCCCATCCCAACTCAGTATACGTGCAAAATTCATCTCAAGGTCGAGAAAAAGTACGAAGCTTGTTCTAAGCTAATTTCAGTTGATTTCGAGGGCGCGGCGAGAACCTTGCCTACTCTAAGAACAAGATACGAGGATGCCTATTTAACTTATGATAGGTGTGCAGCCCAGCTTATGGAAAAGATCGACACGATCTCTGATAAGCCCGTTCCGGCCCAAAATTCCTTTTCGTCTGGCTCTCGGCTTCCTCCGTGCGATACGGAAGTTTTCTCGGGCGATTATCTTCGCTGGCCTACTTTCCGAGACCTTTTCACAACGGTCTACATAGACAATCCTGCGCTGACCCCTGTAGAAAAGTTGTTCTATCTAAATGCCAAGACAAGTGGTGAAGCTCATTCCATAGTTCCCAATTCACCACTCACCAACGATGGTTTCCGCTCCGCCTTGAAAAGTCTGATTGAGCGTTTCGAAAATAAACGATCGCTGGTGAACAGCCAACTGAAAAAATTATTGAACATGCAATCCGCCGTACAAGAATCTTCAGCAGCCTTAAAGGAGCTGCACGATACTATCCGCAATCGCCTTGTGCTCCACAAAACTTCCAAAGTTAACGCTCGCATTATGGGAGCAATCCATACCAAATAAAACGGAAATTTCAACGTGGCAATATCTGGATTCCTTTCTAACGGAGCGCCATAGAACTCTAGAATCCATAGATTCTATTCAATCTCCTACGTTCAGCCTCCGTCCATCCAAACCGACACCCTCCAACGTGTCGCACCGAGTACTAAAATCCTTTAGTACAAGGATTGTTCCAATTTCCAAACAATGCGATTTGTGTTCAAAAGAGAACCATCCAGTGCGTACATGTCCACGCTTCCTTCAGATGACGGTTAATGATCGTTCCAAAATTGCTTTGCGAAGGGCCATCAAAATGTAGGCGCCAAAATGACGCTTATTTTCGAGAGGCAGTGTAATTCCACATACAGCCTGAAAGTGTCCCGTATACTCTCTCTCTCCCTCTTCCTCCGGGCTTCCAATCTGCTCTCCAAGCTAGGTTTAAGCTTCATGTATGTTAGTTCTAATTTACCTACGAAAAAATAAACATCTCCGACGCACGTCGCGTAATACCCCGAAAGTTTTCCCGTGTTCTCATTGCTAGCCACCCACCACAAATTCTGGGACGGATTTGACCATGTAGAGTGGCTCGTCACAGCGCACCCTGTCTGGTTACACCTTAATTTCCTCATATTTTTTTATTTTAGGGACATTGTTTTTACTTTTTAGGGAGTCCCTAAGAAGGGCTAATTTTTGCTCGAATAACCTCTGATGTTTTTGGAGCGCGTCGTCTATGGCCGCCTCCATATTGGCGATTTGTATTGCCTGTATAACTAAAGTCTGATCTTGCGCTACTAGTAGATGGGTCTGCCCTAGATTGACGCTCTGTGTTTTCCTCCCTTGCTTCCATTGTTATCCTATATTCCTCAAAAGCTTCCTCGTCCGATGAAATATATCCGTCAGCCACACTTATAAGTCTGCGTTTTTTGGGAAAACAACTTTTTTAAGTGAGTAAATTATTTCTTGCTCCGAGAATAATGGGGAAAAAGCTATGGGTGTTGTCAATCAAGAGCAACTTTTTTATGAACGACGCTTTTTATTTAACCACCCCACATTGGGCCAGCGAGCCGATTTTTCGACGAAAATTAAAGTTTTAAAGCTAGGTTTTTCAAATTTGGTACATATGATAGAGTCAATGCACATAAAAATATATCTAAGTTTCAGACCGATCTGACCACGCCTTCCCTAGCCGCCCATATGAGATAGGTTTCATCTTATTGATACTTCTACGGTAATAAATAATGCTAGCACTCATTAAATTCAACATATGTTTTTAATTCATTTTTTTAACACTTAACCGTAACATTAAGAAGTAAAAAATTACAATGCATTTAAAATGAATTTAAATAAGTATTTTAAATTTAAAAATGTTTCTAACAGTCGTCTTCTACATCAATTTCTATTGAAAACGGATTTTCAGAGTCAGAATCTGAATCACTATCACTATTGCTAGCATCAAAATCGGGAACATTGTTATTATTCATCATAAATCCAACTCGAAACGGCAGATGCGCTACGATTGTTTTGTATATATATATCAAGCAGTTGCTCATAGGCGAACTCAACCACAGCTACAATATGTGGGGTTTATACAAATCGGGGCAAAATGGAGCAAAAAAGCTTAATAAAATTAGTTTAAATACACTTTGCATTTTAATGACACATAGTTCCTTTTTGGCACAAGTTGGCACAAAATTAGTTATAATCCACAACAGACGGGTTAGCAGGTTAGATTTTTTCTACTTTTGGACAACACCAATGAACGCACACAAAGAACACATTATCAAACATCAAACAAAGTCCTTTTTAATACAGCTATTCTACATACCTTTGTCTATCTTTTCCATAATTTTAGTGAAAATTGCTTAAACCACAACAATTTTGGCACGCTCGTAAGTAAGCAAAATTTTTCCTGCGCTTTTTAGTTTCACTCGCATGCAATCAAACAGCTTACTTTGAAGGGCTGCCAAAATTTCAGGGATGCGTCAAAACAATTAAAATCTTTTGATTCATTTTAGTCAAAGTATATACTATTCAAATTTTATTATTCAAATAGGTTTACTTTCTATGAAAAATTTGAATTTTCGTCGAAAAATCGGCTCGCTGGCCCAATGTGCACCCCACAATTGCTGTAATATTTTCAATATTGTGAAAAAATAGGTCACAAATTTCGAGGAATGTATTTCTCGTTTTATTTTTTTATTAATTTTTTTTTAATATCTACAAATTTTACATGGAAAAATAAAAATATGTCCTTTGTAAAGATTTATTTCGTACATAGAAAAAAATGTTAAACTTCCAGAAAAATATTTCTGACTTTATTAATTACAAATTTCACGTCTGGAAAAATGTTCACCGTATAGATTTATTTCATGCATGGAAAAATTCTTGACTTCCAGAAAAATATTTCTGATTTTCTTGGCTCCCTGGCTCCCCTTAATTTGGTTTGTTTTAATTTTTGACCGGTTTATTTTTGCACACCGCTGCCTCGGCTTCACTTATTTGTCAGAAGTTTATTTGTATTTTGTGTCTGTATTTAATTTTCAGCTTCCATTTGCTGGATTCACTGCACAGTGTTTTATTTATATTTTATTGACAATTTTACTTGCCAAATAAATTACACGGTTCCGCGCGAGTATCTTTAGATTCTCGAGTTTTCGAATCACTTTAAAATCGGTACTGACCGTCGTGGGATCGGTTTTATTGGGCGTCATTTATTAAGATTTAATTTGTATCAATTTTATGGTTAGTTACTTCCCTTGAGCCTGTTAAGGCAAAGGTCAATAAAGAACACAAAGGTGTAAGTTTATTAATTATTTATTTCTCCTAAGCCTAAATTCTTGGGTTTACAATTTAATTATGAATTTAAACACAGCTATGGCTGCGGAGTACAAATTTTAGACTAACTTAAAGGTCTGCTCCGGCTGCACCTCGAGACCTTCGCCTGGTCGCAGCGTTGTCGCCAAGGTGCCTGGTCAGCATTCCGTATCCGGCTCGTGGCGGTCTTTCGCTGACTGGATGTTCCAGGAGATATTGCCAAACCGCCAGATCAGCAGTTGGTTTGTTTATCGATGAATTGTTGATGATTTGTTTATGATGACAGCCTAGGACATGCCCTTGTTAAATTCATCAACAGTTTGTATGGCAATTCATCGATGAATCATCAACAAACTACTTCGGCTGTTGATGATTTGTTGATGAATGGTAATGTAGGGAGTGCTTGACACTATCACTATCGCAAGCCAAAATTGCATATGTGTGAGTGAGTAACATGGCTAGATTTAGCCAGAGCAGTATAAACTGACAGCACTAATGCTTTGAGCAGCTGAGCCGAAGACATTTGCCGAGGCCACACGAAGTCTTCATACTGTCTGTGATCTGGCAGCACTGCCGACAGAGGCTCTGCCTGACCTGGATTTGCGACGCGCCAAGCACTGATTTAAAGTATCCCACTTCCACATGGAAGCTTTTAATGGGGTCATTTCTCGGTTGCTCGTCACCAAGATAGTCAGGTAGGGGTGTCGCGCCTTAACGGTCGTGTTTTTTTTTGCACTCTCGTTTTTGTGTAATAACTTTGCTAAAAACCATCAGGGTTTATTTAAAACTTCTACATTGTGTTCTTCATAGTTCCCGTTCACTTCGCGTGTGCATTCAGCTATATTTTTTTGTGCATTTAATCTATTTTATTTTCACAATTTAATTGTGCTGCAGTGGTTGTTTTTCTTGCATTTTTGCATTCCTTTTTGTGCCTCTGCCGTTTAGCCGTTGTTGCGCCGTTGCTTACTCCCACGCTCTCCAGCTCTCACGCTCTCCCACTATCCACTATCTTATCTGTCGCTCCCTCTTATTAACGTAACAAGTACAGTGGTAAGTCTTTACAATGTCTTCGAATATCGTCTGCTTCGCTATAACCCTGTAAAAAGGTAATTACATCTAGTGATCTCACCATCGGCTGCTGATTGTGCGACAACATTTTGCATGCAAAGTGCATTGGGGTTGCCGACCGGACGGTTGATGATGTGAGGAAAAATATCGGCTTACGTTACTGTTGCAAAGCCTGTCCCGACGTTGAAAGGGAAATGTTGTCTTTCATGCGGCAGACCAAGGGCGGTTTTAAGGAGGTGTTATCGAGTTTTCATAAAACTCATAACATGTTCTTATAGCTTGACAAGCAATTTAATAGCCTTACGATATTAAATAAGTCTCCAAGGCGAAAAAAAACTGCAACTGGTGTGCAGCATGTTGTCGTATCCCTGCAACCCGCGGCGGGCTCTCAGCAACAGCCTCCCTCGGCACAGCCTTCGACCTCAGAATTAACTCCCAGAATTCTGAGATCGAGTGTTAGAAGAGATTCGGTATCCGAATGTGCCTTGGGACTGACCGTTCCCCCGGTAATATCCGCTTCATCCCCTAGGGGATCACAAATTTTGACCCCCCATAGCCCCGTCTATTTAACCCCCCAGGGTATAAGGGCCGGACTACCGGCCGATAATGGCACGACAGATACTCAGTCTGTCCTGCCAAATGCCCTTATTGCAATCCCACCTACGAAACGGATATTCGTTTCGCGGCTCTCCCCTGCTCAAACATCGGAAGATGTCATTGCCTTTATACGAGGCAAAGTCAGAGCCGAAAATTTAAAGTTGAAGGTGGAAAAATTTAAATTTCCTTACGCTAGGGACATTTCATCTTTCAAAATAAATGTCCCAAAGGAATTCTTTGGCACGATATGCTCTACCAAATTCTGGCCGGAGTATGTGGTTGTTAAAGAATAGAAGCTAAGAAGAAGAAACTGCCTGTTGGAATAAGTCTTCCCAAGCCTGATGTGACCACTGCACCATCTACGTCCTCCCACCCTGTCCAAAAAAACTAATAACCTCTCTGTCAATCTCCTATCAGAATGCAAGAGGCTTACGTAGTAAGCTGCCGAAAGTGTATTTTGATAGTTTTGCATTCGCCTCCCATGTTATTGTGTTCACCGAAACCTGGTTAAAGCCGGAGACTCTAAGCTCCGAAGTTTTTCCAGCTGCGTTCACGATTTATCGGCTAGATCGGCCTGTCAGGCGCGGGGGTGAGGTCCTCATAGCGGTTAACTCCACTCTCACGTCAGAATTAGTAACTTTCGAGGAATACAGCGATGTTGAATTCCTTTGTGTAAAGCTATTATTCAATGGTAGCTTTATTTTTATTACATGTTCTACATTCCCCCATTGTCGGAACTTCCTATTTTTTGGAACCACCTTTCCGCCATTCGGATGGTTTCCAACAGACTTTCTGACAGGGACCATTTATTAGTCCTGGGTGATTTCAATATCCCTGGGTCTATTAGGTCCCTAAATAACTCCTCTAACACACTTCAATCTTCAACACAACATGATTTTATTGCTGGCTTGTTCGACATTTCACTGTCTCAAGTCAACCATGTAAGAAATTCCTTAGGGCGCTTGCTTGATCTTTGTTTTGTCTCTGATCCGGCAAGAGTTAGTTTAGCGAGGGTTGCTATCATCCTACTTTCGATGTGATACTCGACATTGGTGCTGATATACAGAATATATCCGATCGTCCAGCCAAAAGAGTCTACTGCTTTCGCAAGTCGGACTTCGACCGGCTGAATAATTTTATTTACGATTTTGACTGGTCCGATTTATACATGAGCACTGGCATGGCTGTTGCCGTGGATCTTTTTACAATGCCATGAATTCATTTTTCTCTGAATGTGTTCCGTTATACTATCTCTCAATTTCGAATAAGCCCCCTTGGTTTACAAAAGAATTGAGTCGCCTAAAAAATGTAAAGTCAAGGCTGTCCGCTTAATTAAAAAAAACCGAATCTCGCACTGTCCTCTCTAAATATATATCGGCACTGTCAAACTTCACCGTGCTAAACGCGCAGTGTTACAAAAACTATTTGACTCGTTCACAGGATCCTAAACATTTTTTTAATTTTGTTAACACTAAACGTAAGCCATTAACGCATCCTTCCTCGCTGTCTTTTACAACATACCCAAATCGAACCTAATTTTCAGTCCAAGTTTAAACGAAAGCTCTCTTCTTTTAGATCTTCATCGTGTTAATCTAGTTTATTTGCCGGGTCCCGACGGAATACCGGGCTGTGTGCTTAGGTATTGTGCCGATGCCCTGTGCTCTCCCCTTCTGAAATTGTTTATCTTATCCTTAGAAACCTCGCACTTTCCCCTTATTTGGAAGGAATCATTTGTTATTCCTCTCCACAAAAAAGGTAACAAATCGGTGGCCAACAAATATAGAGGAATCTCTAAGTTATCGGCCATCCCTAAACCTTAATTATTATTACTCCACATTTGCAGCACCTTTGTAGATCAGTAATTTCTCAATGTCAGCATGGATTTATTAAGCGAAGATCAACAACTACGAACCTTTTGGAGCTCACTTCCTTCATTATAAGGGGCTTTTATAATAACCTGATGAAATTTATACTGACTTCAGCAAAGCACTTGATTCTGTTAATCATTCTCTTCTTCTCGGGAAATTCGATTTAATGGGATTTCCTATTCATCTTCTTAGGTGGATCTCTAGTTATCTGACTGGCAGGACGCAAAAAGTCCCCTTTAAAAATTACTTATCTAATGTTTTCAGGGTCACCTCAGGTGTCCCACAAGGGAGCCATTTGGGTCACTTATTGTTTACATTATTTAATATCGATTTGCCCGATGTTCTAACTATCTTTAGAGTACTTATGTACGCGGATGATGTTAAGCTTTGTGTGCAATATAAGGACGTCGCTTGCCAGTCTGATTTACAAACAGATC
>VNJQ01007152.1:0-12259 GCA_008042515.1 Drosophila truncata | reverse complement strand
AATTGTTGATGAATTTGTTGATGAATTGTCGATGAATTGTTGATGAATTGTTGTTGATGACAGCCTAGGACATGCCCATGTTAAATTCATCAACAAATTGTATGGCAGTTCATCGATGATTCATCAACAACATCCTTCGGGTGTTGATGAATGGTACTGCAGGGTTTATTCAAACTGTACATACAGATGTACTTGCTAACATTATATTAAAATAAGTATCAAAAAGGGAAAAAAAAATTGTTTTTTGTCAGCTGAACAGACTTTAACCAGTGAGTTTTTTCATAGCGTTAGGTTTGAAATATTCATAAATATAAATATTTGTTTCTTAATTCTAAAAAAAAATTGTTAATAAGATTATTTAAAGTGTTGTTAGAAAAAACGAATTATTAGCTTAACAGTCTGTGCTTAAACTTTTAATTTGAAATTTGTTTGGGGTGTACGAAGAGATACAAATGCGGGTTATTTACATACGTATATATGTATGTACATATGTATGTACGAGTAAGATTGAAGACTATCTGCAAAGTTTCGTTTAGATAGCTTCAAAACTGAGAGACTAGTTTGCGTAAAAACGGACAGACGGACACGGCTAGATCGGCTGTTGATGCTGATCAAGAATATATGTATATACTTTATAGGGTCAGAGATGTATACTTTACTGCGTTGCAAACGCATTCTTTATTTCCGGCAGTAGAAGTTTTGGCCGGAACCAGGTTGTAGTCTATCCCAGTCCGACCGGAATTCAAGGGACATGACACTGAAGGGCAGTTTCGTTTCAACAATGCATCATAATAAATTATTTAATGCAATAAGGCATCTTACCATACGGGTAATCATTGACTTCCATATCTTATAACATCAACCTGATGCAAACATTTCTTAATATGTTGACGACAGCAAAAAAAAACACCTAGTGATGAAAAAAAAATTAGTAAGAGTTAGGGTTGTCGGAAATATTCAAAATATCGATATATCGATATTTTCCCTTTTAATAAATAGTATCATCCCAATATTTTTTGTCCAAAAATAGGCGATATTGATATTTTTTGAAGAAAAAAATTAATAAAAATATAAAATAAGTTAGAGTTAGGGATGTCGCAAATATTCAAAATATCGATATTTTTCCTTTTAAAATAGTTTTTGTCCAAAAATATAAGCCATCATTAAGCAGATGGTTGAAAATAAACAAGCAGAAATACTGGTTGCGTTCACCAGAACAACATGATCACTGATTACTGATCCCTCAGGGATCGGTGATCATGTTGTTCTGGTGAACGCGTATGATCATTACGCCGTCTCAAAAAACATCGGCTTGGAACCTATCGTTATCTTCCTGCTTCCCGCCAACATTGATTTGAATTTGCTATAATATAATTGAAATAAACAACAGGTAACCATAACTAAAAAGCAACTGGAAACATTTTAAAATATTCCTAAAATTGTCCAAGTAATAGTTTTTAACCAGAGACCTCATAAAATAATATATTGTGCCGCCTTATTTCATTGAAAAGGCGTTCTGTCACATTTATTTCATCCTATTGCAGCACTATGCACTTCATTCTTGCTTAAAAAAACTTAATAATAATTATATAAATAATTATCAATGACTGACCACTGCTTTCATTATAACCTTGCAGGGTATTATAATTTCAGTCAGAAATTTGCAACGCAGTGAAGGATACATCTCCGACCCTATAAAGTATCTATATTCTTGATCAGCATCAACAGCCGAGTCGATCTAGCCATGTCCGTCTGTCCGTTTCTACGCAAGCTAGTCCCTCAGTTTTAAAGGGACAATCAGGAAAATAATAGAGTAAATCATAACATAGATATTTCTCAACATATTTTCATCAAACTTGAGATTTAGTTACTTAATATTATTCCAGAATTTAGTTTAAAATTTCATGAAAATCGGACGACTATATCCTATACCTGCCATAGGAACAATCAGGAAAATAATAAAATAAAATCATAACTTAGTTGTTTCTCAAAATATTTTCATCAAATTTTAGATTCGGCCATTCAATGTTCTCTTCTCTTCGGCGAGCCGAAGTTAGCTTCTTTTCTTGTTAATAATAATTTATTTTTCCTTTAGTTACGTTCTTGTTTCTCTATTTTTCTTTTCGATACTTCAACCATCGATATAATCCATCAGTATCGCGAAAAGGTAGCGGACTATTTTTACGATCCCTTTTTGATGATCATGTTTACTAAAATCTTGCAAAAAATAAGGGATGACACGCACTATCGATAGGAATCCATCAGTGATCAGTGATCATGTTGTTCTGGTGAACGCAACCATAGTCTTCCTAAACTAAAAACTCTAATGCTAACCCACTTAGTAAGCATGCAAGCAAGCATTCAGGTAGTTTAAGGATTCATATGGTGGTTTTCCTGAAGCTCTAGGTTAATTCTAAAGTATTTAAAAATAGCCGAAAGTCTGAATAATAACACAGGCCGACAAAAATGGGCCTTTTTTTCTTACGGAGATTGTGAAAGATCTCGTATTGTATATTGCTAGTTAGAAACTCAAAAGTTTCCATCACGTACCAATTTTGAGTAAATCGCGTTCAAAGTACTAGCAATATACAGACCGAGATCTTTCACAATCTGCAGGTTTTATTCTCCGTAATTTTTCTTGTCGGCCTGTGCAATTCCTTAAAATTATACATAAAGCATAGAACGAACAGACAGCTTTCTCTCCCTCTCTTTCTCTCTCCCTCTGACTCTCTGTACTACGATCATTTAATTGCGGCTGATTTTAATATCCTTTAAGACTTAAAATAAATTAAACTTAACACCCACACACAAATAAACTCCTTCATAGCGTTCAAGCCGCTGGGTTTTGGGAAAGTGGAATGGGGAGACAAAACTGACTAGCATTTTTATACGGCTATTTTATTTAACTACTGGGCTTTTTCAAAGACACCACATTGTTGCATTTTAAGTCGGAATGGGCTGAAAGGACAATCGTTAGACCGATAAGGATAGGTTCGGTAGGGCCAGAGGTAGGTCAAGATTACCGGTGAAGTTGGCGGGAACTTAAGAGAAATGGCTTTTACCCTTTTGTCTCGGCCGTTGCACCAGGAGATCAACGGTTTTTAGGCCGGAACTCTGGGAACGGACCGAGGCCATAAAGGTAGGCGTAGACGGGGAGATTTGGGCAGTAGGAGAAAACCGCGTGCGCAGCCATTTGTCTTCCATTTATTTAATTCCCTGGAATTAAATAGAAAAAATAAAACGTGAGCAAAAAGATTGTGAAAGTGAGGAAAAAATACAATCTAATAAAACGTTGTTTCTATTCAGCCTGGCAGTAATAAAATTACTGGCCACGGCATTTTTTTCCCCTTATTTCCGTTTTTTTTAATTTGTTCTGTAACGATCTTCCCGTGGCAACCGCCGGTAAGTCCTTTTTGTTTGTGCGTGTTTTGTGGAGCCTGGAGAGTCGAGACCCGCCAGCTAGAGCCACCTACCGTCGCCGACAAGGCCGCGCAATTGAGCGCCTCCGCGTCGCACAGTGGCGCCTCTCAAACAATCGAGCTTGGGAAAATCAAAAAAGTCATAGTCGCGAAAACGATTTAAACCAGGGAAGGGCACGAAATCTAACGGACTGAGCAGTAGCTCGGGCAGACAAAAATTGCAACAACAACTACCACCGTCGCGATCCGTCGCTGCCACGAGCCAGACAGAATGTGCGAGCAAAGGGAGTACACTGTCAAAAACAGTTTCAGTACTTTCAATTTCTTTATCCATTTTACACATGCACTCGTGACTGACTTCAGAAAATGACTAAGGAAAACTTACAATCTTTTTTGGCTGTGCAGAAGTCGACGACAACTGCCCAATTCCCTTTAAAATTGTTTTTGTTTTGAGTTGCATGTGCGAGGCCCAACGCTTAGTTTTTGTTTTTGCAAATTCGGGATCGCGGCGATGGGCCCGCTACCTGCCTCCGAATTTGGGTGGCATTGTTTTTGTAAATCTTCACGCCTCGCTGAGCACGCGACGGGATCTACTTGTGCGTCTTGCTGGCGCCAAAATTTACGAATAACGGAGGGAGCAGCGAGAGCACGTTGAGCCATAGGCTTGCCCATCTAGTATTTAAACTATACCTATCCGACAGGAAATTTCCCGAAGATTCCAAATCCGTTTTGAAAACGACTTGAAGACTTATATTGTAAAATATATGGGCATTCAAAATTGAACTTTCGTTTCGTTTTTTGCCACATGCAAAAACAAATTGTAAATTGGTCAACTTTCAGGTAATATTACACAAAAACTAGACAATCAATTGGCATGATTCTTATTTTAAAATATAGATACATTCATAAACTGTAAACTAAGCTAAAAAAAACGACGGGTTGGTTTCGGCTTGTACAGGTAAAACGCTACCTGCCAAGTGTCCAATTTTTTAACTTTTTTCTCGCTAAAGTAATCTATAACTTCTGAAGCCGATGAAAGCCACCGACTACACTATGTCTACGAGTTGCGTCTATATTTTCTGTACAAAAATCAACTTTCATCGGCTGCGTCACGCTGCGTCTGCGGAAATGCAAGGCTTCACAATGAAACAACTCGGGGTAAAAAATACAAATACCAAATACCAAATACCAAATACATACCAAAAAATACATGCAAAAAAAGCATTAGGCGCAACTGATTTGCAGCGTTAATACCTTAAATATATTTATCATTTCTTTATTTATTTATCTCTGGGGCATATAAAGTCGCGAAAAGATATGGAATCAATTGATTATAGTTTAGAAATACTTAATCTATTAGAAATTCCCTTAATATAAGTTTATTTTTCGTAAAAAGAAGTCAAAATAATAGAAAAATCTAACTAAATATAAAATATTTTTTTTTTCAATTTTAAAAATATTTTTATTTGAGCAAATCGATAAAAATAAAGCTAAAAAATTAAATAAAAAATCTTTCTAAAAAATCGTTTTTTTTCGATTTTTTCACTGTGATACCCTATAAAAAGGCGAAAAAGGAGGCGTGGCACATTGTCCAATACATATATAAATTTTAAAATATTTAGCTGTCAAATGCCGTTTAAATTATTTGATTATCTTATTTGGTTCAAAAGGTATGATTTTCGCAAGCTCAAGTCAGAAAAGGCGCCACTGTGCGTCGCCTAAAATAGATTTAATTATTAGTTTTGTATTGTCTTTAGGCCTTAATTTATTTAGCTATGTTCTTAAGTTTATACCTTTTCCCCCGCGTCTCTGAACTTGCGTCAATGATTTGTGCAACACAAAAACTGCAAAATATAAAAGGACCCGCGTAAAAGAAGTTTTATTTAGTGTGCCATAAGTCCCTAACCTTGTATTTCTCTTGGAGCTCCAATAGGCATATTAGGTAGAAGACCCTTTTGGGTCAGGTTGTGGCCGATTTTGGTTGCGGAGGGCCGCTTCTTCTCCGCCGTCGTAGTCCTGGCGAGAGCGCATTCCGGGCTACGGTGAAGTATTGCCGGGATAAGGCGGGTTAGCCGACATATCTGCCATGTTAAATTTAAGAACCCTGAAATTTATAATGAATTAAAGCCGCTATGTACGCTGAGTAAGATATTCTCTTGGGGGAGATGAGCCGGTCACCAGACCGCCGGAGATGGGTTGGTCCCCAAGGTATCCAGGGGGCACTACAGGATGGGTGGGTGCGTAGTCTAGATTGTGTTTGCTTGTTGTTTACTTTTTTTTGTTCCTAGCAGGGATCGTAACAGTTAAAATTTTTAAATAAAAATTGGAGAGTAATAGTTATTACTTAATTTTTATAAAAAAAATTGTAAAATAATTCCTGTTTTTCAATTTTTATATAAAAGTTAAGAAATAACTATTATTTTATGATTTTTTTTAAATGAAAATTTAAAATAATTATTATTCTCCAATGTTTGTTTAAAAAAATTGAAAATAGCAGTTATTTGTCAACTTTTATTATAAAAATTAAAAATAAAAATTGTTAAATACCAATTAATAAAATAAAAATTGCATAAACAAGTTTATCTTTTTTCTGAATTGTACTCAAAAAAATATGTTATACCTAATTTTTGCAGCTTTCTAGCTCAATTTTTTCTAGGTACACCCAATGTACCATTACCTTAAGTCCTTAAAAACGCCCGGTAAAGTTCAAATGGACTGAACGATTCCGGCAAAAATAAATATGTACAAAAAAAAAAAAAGCTCAATTTTTTGGTAGTAATTTTTATTTTACTCATAACTCTTATTTGCAAGCCCTGGTTCCTAGTGATGTCTAATATTTGTAGCCCGTAGTCGATATTAATCATGATTCAATTGTGCGGACTGCGGGTTGTGATGCAAGTTCGATTGAGAACATCGATGTCGATGTCCCTTGATGTTTTTACAGCTGAACATCGATGCATCGCTTAACATCGGTATAAAAAACATCGAAAAACCTCGGAAAACATCGATGAAAAAAACATCGATGCTCGATGCATCGATGAATTTTGTAATTAATGTAAAAAAGCTTCATTTTATTAATTTATTTATGTGTAAAATCTTTAAATAAGCTTCCAGAGTAACTTTTTTTTATTAGATATCTAATGTAATTACAAAAAAAATTTTTTTTTTCTTATGTTTTTGAAAAAATTTAAATAGTATACAAACAAAACTTATATTAATAGACGTTGATGCACTACGGTCAGTACACTCAAGTGGCCCTTATGAAACCAGGCACGTGCCTGTTGGGGTTAGGTATTAGTAGTCGCGATGGAAAATATAGAAAAGAATACGAGGAAATAAATTACTGGCGTGCTGCCTGAATGTTTGCTTGCATGCGTACTAAGTGTGTTAGGATTAAAGTTTTTAGTTTAGGAAGACTATCTACATGTGAAATTATTAAGTACAAATCATTATAACTTGCACATAGTACTCTAAAGGGTTCATGCAGTTCAAATGAGGTTCTACAATGGCGCAAAACTAAGGGTATATAGGACCTAGTGTTTCTACTCGGTACGTGGAAATTGAGCTGACCTAACAAGTCAGTACTTTCCACGTCGCCGTGAATAAGGTTATAAATAAAAGTAATGCCTAGCATAATTCTGCGATTGGCTAAGGAGGGTAAGTTAATTAGGAGAAGTCTACTATGATAGGAGCGTAATCTCTGTTCAGCATTCCAGTTTTAGCCGCGTAAAGCAAAAAGCAAAAAGTTCTTTTGACCTGATTCAATGCATTTGCTGTGGACCCCATACTGGGGGCTCCAAACGCAAGATCCATATTCTAAGATAGGACGAACTAATGAAATATATTAAGTTTTAGTAACGTATGGGTCATTGAATTCTTTCGACCACCGTTTAATAAATCCCAGCATACTTCTGGCTTTATTTACCATGCACGAAATATGATCGATAAAGTCAAGTTTGGGATCCAGGCGGATGCCCAAGTCATCAACTGAATTAATTCTTTCCAAAGAGCAGCAGTTAAGCGTGTAATTTGCAAGCTTGGGTATGACACGGGAGAATGTCATAAGCTTGCATTTAGAGCCATTTAAGTTTAGTAAGTTTACGTGGCACCAAGTTTGGAAGTTATCAAGATCTGTTTGGCAGACTGGCAAGCGACGTCCTTATATTGCACACAAAGCTTAACATCATCCGCGTACATAAGTACTCTAGAGTTAGTTAGAACTTCGGGCAGATCGTTAATAAATAATGTAAACAATAAGGGACCCACATGGCTCCCTTGTGGGACACCTGAGGTGACCCTGAGAACATTAGATACGTAATTTTTAAAGAGGACTTTTTGCGTCCTGCCAGTCAGATAACTAGAGATCCACCTAAGAAGATCAATAGGAAATCCCATTAAATCGAGTTTCCTGAGAAGAAGAGAATGATTAACAGAATCAAATGCTTTGCTGAAGTCAGTATAAATTACATCTGTTTGAAGGTTATTATGAAAGCCCCTTATAATGAATGAAGTGAGCTCCAAAAGGTTCGTAGTTGTTGATCTTCGCTTAATAAATCCATGCTGACATGGAGAAATTACTGATCTACAAAGGTGCTGCAAATGTGGAGTAATAATATTTTCAAAAAGTTTAGGGATGGCCGATAACTTAGAGATTCCTCTATAGTTGTTGGCCACCGATTTGTTACCTTTTTTGTGGAGAGGAATAACAAATGATTCCTTCCAAATAAGGGGAAAGTGCGAGGTTTCTAAGGATAAGGTAAACAATTTCAGAAGGGGAGAGGACAGGGCATCGGCACAATACCTAAGCACACAGCCAGGTATTCCGTCGGGACCCGGCACATAAACTGGCTTAACACAATGAAGATCTGAAAGAAGAGAGCTTTCGTTTAAACTTGGACTGAAAATTAGGTTCGATTTGGGCATGTTGTAAGAATATGTCTGATTTAAGTCAGTGGTAGTAGAGTAAGTTGTTTGAAAAAACTGGGCAAAAAGATCGGCAATTGCCTGGTCATCTCATCATTTACGCTTGCATTTTCAAAAGACAGCGAGGAAGGATGCGTTAATGGTTTACGTTTAGTGTTAACAAAATTATAAAACTGTTTAGGATCCTGTGAAAATTGGACCCTACAACGAGTTAAATAGTTTTTGTAACACTGCGCGTTCAGCACGGTGAAATTTGACCGAGCCGATATATATTTAGAGAGGACAGTGCGAGAACCGGTTTTTTTAAATTTAGCGTACAGCCTGGACTTTACATTTTTTAGGCGACTCAATTCTTTTGTAAACCAAGGGGGCTTATTCGAAATTGAGGGATAGTATAACGGAACACATTCAGAGAAAAATGAATTCATGGCATTGTAAAAAATATCCATGGCAACAGCCATGTCAGTGCACATGTATAAATCGGACCAGTCAAAACCGTAAATAAAATATTTAGCCGGTCGAAGTTCGACTTGCGAAAGCAATAGACTCTTTTGGCTAGACGATCGGATATATTCTGTATATCAGCACCAATGTCGAGTGTCACATCGAAAGTAGGATGATAGGGATCTTCAGGTTGCGTCAGCGGCGCAACCCTCGCTAAACTAACACTTGCTGCCAGCAATAAAATCATGTTGTGTTGAAGATTGAAGTGTGTTGGAGGAGTTATTTAGGGACCAAATATCCCCAGGGATATTAAAATCACCCAGGACTACTAAATGGTCCCTGTCAGAAAGTCTGTTGGAAACCATCCGAATGGCGGAAAGGTGATTCCAAAAAATAGAAAGTTCCGACAATGGCGGAATGTAGGAACATGTAATAAAAATAAAGCTACCATTGAATAATAGCTTTACACAAAGGAATTCAACATCGCTGTATTCCTCGAAATTTACTAATTCTGACGTGAAAGTGAAGTTAACCGCTATGAGGACCCCACCCCCGCGCCTGACAGGCCGATCTAGCCGATAAATCGTGAACGCAGCTGAAAAAACTTCGGAGCTAGAATCTCCGGCTTTAACCAGGTTTCTGTGAACACAATAACATGGGAAGCGAATCCAAAACTATCAGAATACCATTTCGGCAGCTTACTACGTAAGCCTCTTGTGTTCTGATAGGAGATTGACAGAGAGGTTATTAGTTTTTTTGGACAGGCTGGGAGGACGTAGATGGTGCAGTGGTCACGTCAGGCTTGGGAAGACTTATTCCAACAGGCCCTTTCTTTTTCTCAGCTTCGTATTCTTTAACAACCACATACTCCGGCCAGAATTTGGTAGAGCATATCGTGCCAAAGAATTCGTTTTTCCACCTTCAACTTTAAATTTTCGGCTCTGACTTTGCCTCGTATAAAGGCAATGACATCTTCCGATGTTTGACTAGGGGAGAGCCGCGAAACAAATATCTGTTTCGTAGGTGGGATTGCAATAAGGGCATTTGGCAAGACAGACTGAATATCTGCCGTGCCATTATCGGCCGGTGGTCCGGCCCTTATACCATGAGGGGTTAAATAGACGGGGCTATGGGGGGTCAAAATTTGTGATCCCCTAGGGGATGAAGCGGATAATACCGGGGGAACGGTCAGTCCCACGGCACATTCGGATACCGAATCTTTTTTAGCACTCGATCTCAGAATTCTGGGAGTTAATTCTGAGGTCGAGGGCTGTACCGGGGGAGGCTGGTGCTGAGATCCCGCCGCAGGTTACAGGGACACGTCATCCTGCTGCACACCAGTTGCGGTTTTTTTGCGCCTTGGAGACTCATTTAATAGCGTGAGGCTATTAAATTTCTTATCAAGCGCTAAGAACATGTTATGAGTTTTATGAAAACTCGATAACACCTCCTTAAAACCGCCCTTGGTCTGCCTCATGAAAGTCAACATTTCCCTTTCAACTTCACGACAGGCTTCGCAACAGTAACGTAAGCCGATATTTTTCCTCACGTCATCAACTGTCCGGCCGGCAACTCCAATGCACTTTGCATGCAAAATGTTGTCGCACAACCAGCAGCCGATGGTGAAATCGCTGGAAGAAATTACCTTCTTACAGGTTTTAGCAGCGCAGACCATATCGGAAGACATTGTAAGGACTTACCACTGTACTATCCTTGAGAGGGAGCGACAGATAAGATAAAAGTGCAGCTGAACAGAGAGAGTTGGAGAGTGGGAGAGCGTGAGAGCAGGAGAGCGTAGGACTAAGAAAGCTTAGGAACGTTTAGCTGTCGCGAAGGCGCAACGACGGCTAAACGGGAGAGGCACAAAAAGGAATGCAAAAATGCAAGAAAAACAATCACTGCAGCACAATTAAATTGTGAAAATAAAAGAGATTAAATGCACAAATAAATATAGCTGCATGCACACGAAGTGAACGGGAACTATGAAGAACGCAATGTAGAAGTTTTAAATAAACCCCGATGGTTTTAAGCAAAGTTATTACACAAAAACGAGAGCGCAAGAAAAAAACACGACCGTTCACTTTGAAGGAGAAAGACGACTACATTGAAGCCAACATAGATGTCATCGATATTTTCGAAACATCGGTAACATAGATGTTTTGCTGCGAATCATCGATGTTTATCTTCTCTGCTACACCGTAAAGAAAATATAACTTAAGCCGTAAGTATATAAAATATTTTTAACATATTTCTCATACCAAGTTTAATAGCAATTATATTAACCCCTAGAAGACTGTTAAAAAAAGTTCTGGAGTGGTAAAAGTAGTAACTGATCTTTCATCGACCGCTGTTGATGAGCCTTTATTCTATAACAAGAACGAACATTTAATAGTAATAAATAAAAGTTTTTCTTTTTTATTTTGTTTTAATAAAAGTGTAAATAAAATGATATATTTGTTAAATTTTTATTTAAAAAAAAACCTCTACGTAAAAACTTTTAATGGTTAATAAAAATGTAAGTCTTTGCATATTAGAGGGTCTTTCCACAGAGATTCATCTGCATCAAAAATGTTAATAAGTGAATTATTGTATTAAGTAAGCATGTCTTTTTAAACATTAACAAAGAAAATAATTCATTTTGTTCAAAATTATATAAATTTTCTTTACCATTTTTTTATAATTTTTGTTTCCTTATTTTAAACATCGATGTTTCATCGATGTTTTTTACGAAAAACGTCGAATGCGTCTATGTTTGGCACTCGAATCATCCCCAACAATTTTGGGTGGAAGTGTCACTCATCACTCGGAAAATGAGTAAAAGAAAAAGACAAACACTCAATGATCTGTGTGATGCAAGCACTCAGTGTGAGGCACACCCGATCAATACTAGAGGTGGAGAATTATCGATGGTTTTATCGGCATCAATAGTGATCTAGTGTTTGTTTCCCTAAAATCGTCTGAAAAATAAGATAATAAAATAATAAAAATAAGATAAAAATAAGATAAACATTCCCTTTTCGAAAAGTTCTCCATATTTTAATAGATTCTATTAGTTTTATCTTATTTTTCAGACGATTAGTTATTATTATTATTATTAAAAACATTAAAAACGGTAAAAAAAACACAATAAATGTCGTCTACAATTTAAAATATTCTAAATGGGCTGTGTCAAGAAGCAAATTTTTTTAACGTTAAGCACGTGTTGTCATCACGCCTTTCATGCATTCACCAGTATATCTCCACGCACACGCCGAAAAACATCAAAATTAATTTTGCAACTTTCAATATTAAAAGTACATAATTCAAAACAATAAATTAATGAAATGTATTTCAAATAAGAATTTCTGAAATACGTCTATACATTTTTAATTTAATTCAATTAATTTTTTTGTGGTGCATGCAAATTTATGGAAGTAAGTGTACATAATTACAATAAAGTTTAAAAATATTGTTGCAATTTGCTAATCATACCA
>VNJQ01007151.1:0-13527 GCA_008042515.1 Drosophila truncata | reverse complement strand
AGTTGTGAGCTTTGAAACCTAACCTATTTTCAGCAAGTGTTCATTGAAAAATTTCGGCCTGTTTGTAGTCCATTTTCCAGAATTAAAAAAGATATATATCTTTGTTGATAAATAATAATACCTTATTTTTCTCTTAAAGTAAGGTATGTACTAAATATAAATTGTATGATCGTGGCCTGTCTTTTTTGTCATGTGTTTTTTGTAAATGGCTTTAGAAAGAATTGCTTTTAAGCAGTTTACTAACTTTAATGGACTAGAACTAACTTTATTCAAGCGTATTCAAGCTAATTTTAGTATTTATGTAAAGCGTCAGTCCTTGTGGTGTGAAAGTGTCCAAAATGATGACCAACTACGTCCAACTCTTGAGTATATTGCATTTCTAAGGTGAAATGTCAGTTTGAAAGCGCTTATTTTCTTCCATGTAGCTAGGCGAAATTGCCCCATCAAAAAAGTTGTTACTGCTAAATGATTTTGTATTTGCCACAATTTTCTTATGATCCACCAATTACATCATTATCTAATACGTTAACAAGTCGTCTTTGCTGAATTGCTTCTAAATTTTCCAAAAATAAATATTGATTCCGATGATTCTGATTCAGATGAAATTCTAGAAATAACATATGTAAGAAAACGTAAAACTAAAAAAATTAAAACGAAACATAAAAATTTAGTCATTTGCACTGTATTTATATGCATTTTTTCAAACATTTGTTTGGGAGCTATGAGAAATACCTGTCGTAGCACGATGAAATTTAGAGAAGATGCGTAACAAGGGTTAGAAACTGTAAGCACAAAAATACATCTTCATTTACTCAAGGTATTAATTAAATTCCGGATCCACTGTGCAACGGTGTTACGGTTAGCGATATAAAATCTGGAACACAGCTGTTATTGCGGCTAGTGCAGCGTGTGCATTTTTGGGAGGACATAAAGGCTCTTCAAAATGGAAAAGAGATAGCGGTATCCAGTGCCCTTGCCTCATCCTCTCCCTTCTTGGATAAATTTGGACTGTTGCGCGTAGACGGTCGGCTAAAAAGTTCGTTGTTGGATTTTGATAGTCAGCATCCAATTATACTTCCAAGAAGCCATCCAGTTACGCAGGCTATAATTGTTGACTTCCATGAGCGAAATTTACATACGGGACCTCGCGCACTGTTGGCAATAATTCGGTCCCAACATTTGCCAATTGGGGGGAGAAAAACCGTGACGAAGCCAATACACAAATGCATCCGATGCTTCCGGACTAAGCCTCGGTTGTTGGAGCACATTATGGCTGATCTCCCGGAGCAAAGAGTTATCGGCTCCCAGGTCTTTGGAGTCACTGGTGTGGATTTTTGTGGACCGTTCTTTTATAAGCCGGAAGTGCGTAATAAGGCTCCAGTAAAATGTTACGTTAGCATTTTCATTTGTTTTGCTAGCAAAGCCGTCCACCTGGAGCTTGTAAGGGATCTGTCAACAATGTCTTCTTTGCAGGCTTTGAAGCGGTTTATATGCACCGGCCGAAGGCCTCAACATATTTGGTCTGACAACGCAACCAACTTTGTTGGAGCCAAAAACGAGCTTAAGGAGCTGCGCCGATTATTTCTAAGCGAAGAGCATCAACGGGCACTGCTGGAGTTTTGCTCTATGGAGTCTATCGAATGGCATTTTATTCATCCTCGATCTCCGCATTTCGGTGGTCTGTGAGAAGCGGCTGTTAAAACCGCCTAGCACCATTTTTACCGAGCTGTCGGATCTGCAGTTCTTGGATTCGAGGAGCTGCAAACGCTGCTGTGCCATATTGGGGCTGTAATAAATTCACGACCCTTATTGTCTCTTTCAGAAAATCCTGCAGACCTTGATGTTCAGACCCCGGCTCACTTTTTAACTGGTGGTCCGTCAGTCAGCTTTATCGAGCCTGATGTCACAAAGCTGAACTTCAACCGGTTGGACAGCTGGCAGCGCGTGTCTTTCCTGCAGCAGTCTTTCTGGTCCCGATGGAAGGAGGAGTACCTAAGCCTTCTCCAGCAGCGCTCCAAATGGCGCGCCTCCGGTCCTGCCTTGGCCCCGAACGATGTGGTGCTAGTAAAGGACGAGAATCTACCTCCGATGAAATGGCCGCTTGCGAGAATAATGGAGTTAATCCCTGGTCGGGATGGTATCTTTCGAGTGGCGGTGATAAAAGCCTCATCTGGAATTACCAACCAAGCATTGACTAAGCTGTGCCTTTTGCCCCTTAAGGGTGAAGTTGGAGTAGAAGCCCGAACTGGGGGGAGAAGGTCGGGTGAAGCAGCAAGCAACTAATTTAAACATAATAATTAAGTAGTATCTGATGTTTTGTTGGTCGCAAGCCGAACCTCTTTCGGCCGCTCGGCTTTGCTAATTCGGCGTTTAAAGTTAGCGAGCATCCGCTCTGCCTATTCTGGAAGGTTGGCGCCAGTCTCCTTCGTCTTCTTACTGCGCTCGCATCCAAAATTGGATTTCACCTATTGTTCATAAATCATAATTTCATATGCGGCCTGAATAAAGATTATAACGTTGAAATTAATTAACCTCTTCTTTGATTTAATGGCATTGAAAATCATCAATGACCAAACAATTTCAACAACTCTTACATCATCATTATCAGCATTTTCATCATTATTATCAGGATTTTTATCAAATTCTAAAATTTAAAAAATGTATAGTAACTAAATTATGAAATGAACAATTTTGATTTAAATCTATTTATATATCTTGTGAATACTGTATCAATAGTAGTTTTGTATTTTGTTGTGCTAAGATTGCGATCCTTAAGGATTTAATTAGGGATTAATTTTTGACATCTCCAAAGTTGATGTTGAAATCACCACTCAAAATTATAGGATAATGATTATATCTTTTATTAAATTTCATCATTAATAGTGCGGAAGCAGCTTAAGAATAAATTAATAATTTTGAATACGAGAACTCTCGTATAGCTTGTAAAGACTGTTTTGGTGAAATATAAACGGCAGCCATTATTATTTTTTGTCCATTAGAATGGCATTGGGAAATACATATGTATGTATATCACCATTGCTCCCATGGATCCTTTGTTTTTGTAATTGGCTCCGAAGCATAGGCAAGCAAATGTGTATATGTACACGGCTATCGGCATGCACCAATGCTAATTGCAAAAACAATTTTTACTTTCCTTTTCTTATCTCTCTTCATCTGCATTTGAACGGGACTTTTAACGGAAACAGGTAACGGGACTTGCATGTGGTTGTTGTTGGGTCATAAAACTTCATGAACATTTTTTGTTGCTTTGGCGACGCGCACACACCTAAAGTAATTGTATTATGCTTTTAGTTATTGCATTGTCAGCGCGTCACTTGACAACTAAACAACTATTGATGTTAATGTAATAAACTATGTACAAAGTTAAAAATATCATCCATATTCATGTGCATAAATGTTATATTTTCATTGTTATTTCATAATTGTCTTTATTATAAAAATTTATTTCCCAAATTTTTTTTTAGTGTATCCTTTGAAATAAAAACATTTTCTTTACTAGTGTTGGTGTTTTCTTTTAAATTTATTGAAATATTGGTATGTAAGTATATCTTTGTAAAATCTTAACTGTCGCCAAAACGCAGGAAAATGTGAACCCAAAAAAGTGCCCAAAGCGCCATAAGAAGTTTTCACTTCAAAAACTATTTGCGAAAAATATAAAAACTTTGACGTGGGTACGGTCCTCCCCGTGAATTGAACTCGGGACAACTTGCAATTACTCTAACGAACGTTCTAAAAATAGCTCTACGTTGTTTCATTGTGTGTATGCAGGTAAAGAATGTGACCATTGCAAGTGAATTGGTGCATGGGTTATTTGGAGCCCTCTTGTATACACACAGATAGAAAAATCCGGGATATTGTTGCCGAAATTAATCCCAAATGGGAATGATTTTTGATTGATTATAAGTATGAAATCACTTATTTTGTTCAATCCTCAAATTCTTCATATAATCCCGACCATTCTTAGTTATTTCAATCCCAAAAATTCTTGATTCAATCCCAAAAATTCTTGATTCAATCTCGATTAGGCTTAAAATATAACTAAAAATTTAAATGTAATTCAATCTTAATTATTCCTTTAACTATTAAGCTAAACCTTATTAAACTAGGCATTAATTACAGAGTGTCCGATTTAACCCTCTTAATTAGTATTAAACTACCTATAATTCCAAACTAGCTTTCAACTAAGCTAAGCTTCACCATGAAAGAATGTTTATTTAAATCTGTAATTATAGAGTTATAATTGTTATTATTATTAAATCATATAAACTAGGAAAGAAATCGCAAATAAAAGCCTACTTACATTTTTCGTCACGGCTAACCCGGGTCCCATGAATTCGCAGACCGGCCGCTTACCACCTCGGCTACTGAGGCAACGCTAACTCTAACACCGAGAACGCTTATACATACGGTTTCGAGGATTAAGAATATTTATGATTTAATCCCGAAACACAATTAATCAGACCATTTAATCCCGAAACGTACTTGAAAATTTCAAGACGCTAGAACACCAAAATAAAGAAAAATATTATTGATTTTTTCGTTCTACATTTTTATCTGTGCATAATATGTATAAAGTAAAAAGCCTATATCTCCGCTATTTATAGCACGAACGTAATGAAATTGAGGCAATCTGTGTATTTTGATAAAATACATCAAGGACAGACGGACGGACGGACGGACAGACGGACATGGCTATATCGACTCCTTAATATTTAGGTAACTTTTGGGGGTCTGCCACGCCTCCTTCTGCCTGTTACAGAATATCGCACTCGCACAAAATTATTTACCTTTGTACCTTTGGTACCGGGTATAAAAAATGTGTTTAAATATGGAAGATTTTGCTGTTTTGGCTGTTGTATAGCAGCAAACCCAAAAATTGGAGAAGGCTCTAATATCTAATTTGCTCAAAAGAAGACGAAAATTTGGAGGAGATGCAACGAATCAACCATTATTCAAAATTCTAGCCTGGCAAGGAAATTAGGCTCGGATCCAATGCTTTAGGAAAAGCGAAGGACGTCTGTGGTATAAAAGTCCCGCTGCTGCTTATTGGGGACTCGGCTTTCCGATTTTCCCAAACGCTGATGAAGCCATACCCATTTTCAAGAACCGCATCCTTGGAACAGCGCACTTACAGCGAAATGTTGAAAATGCATTTGGCCATTTGAAAGCCAGGTTGCGCTTTATTGGCAAGGGGCATGACAGCCACTACAAAAACAATAATGTGATCATTTTCACCTTTTACATTTTGCACAATAAGCAGAACAGCGTTATCAGAGATAATTGGCAGCTACCTACAGGATCAACCAAATCGTAGTAACATCTCTGCAAATTTAAGCCAACTTGCTGAAATAATAAAATCTGCAATTGCCCAGAAAAAGCAGTTCAGCCACCAACGACCGTATCATAACTCTAGAGTTCCAGATAGATACAATCAATAAAGAAAGAGGCAAGTACCAAGGTGACCACCTACAGCAAGTTTTTATGGTCCTAACATCGCATACTCTGGTAGCAACTGAAATGCAGCGGATGCAGAGTAAAATAGCTAATGTGCTCACTGACATTCGTCATCGAACTATTAGTCTGATACTAGTATCTCCCAAGCAACTAAGGGAGCAACTTGATAAGATCCGGGAACATATTCCACCAGATCAACTGCTTCCCGTATCATCGGACAATGTTATCCAACTCTATAAAATCATGCATGCCATAGGCACCACAACCAGCGACCATCTTCAAAATATCCTTACCGCTGGTATCCATAACACAGCAGGAAGTGTTCCGCATCATGTCTATCCTGGCATGGAAGGCAGGAAGCTGGCAGCGATTCAGTCTGAAAACTGAAATCATAGCCGTCAATGCCCATAGAGACCAGTTCATGGGATTGACAAAGGACGAGTTCAAGCAATGTCTAAAGTTGCTACACGAAGAGCTCATATGTTTCAACCATCAAGCCACACTCAGCGTGAAAAATTGGAGTGAATTTCAGTTATTTAACAACAAATCTAAAACTATATGTGAGATCACTCAATCGAGATCCAATCTGTTGTGGTCTGCAACACATCAGCGAAACAGATGGATGTTTGCCACATACAGTCCCATAGAACTTCAAGCGGTGTGCAAAAGAATATCTTCCACAGTGCACCTTAATGGAACGGGCTTATTGACACTTGCCCCAGGTTGCACAGCACGCAATTCAAAAATTAGCGCAAGCAAATTTAGGTTAGCGAAACGAAGGCGACATATGTTCGTTTTGGCAATATCACAACAATTGACCTAAAAGAAACACCCGAGCCAGTCAAAGGAACTATAGCCAAGGAAGTCAGCTTGCAAGAATTGAGCGTTTTGCAACATCAGTTGGCCATATTAAAGGAGACCAACTGGAAGGATCAAATCACCGCTCCTCAGCATATCAAATAGCTGCCTATGTGGCCCTAGCAATGTCAATCGTATTAGACATTGCATGAGCTCTCAGACGATCGGTCGGCAGATGGATATCAATACGCCGGTCACCCAAACCCAGGCAGAATTCGGAACAACCTGCACCAGAACCTACCCTACGATGTTTCTCGTTCGACGGTTGAACACTTGTCAATTGCCGGGAGAATGTTCCGTCGCAGCAGTATTTAGTTATAAGCAATAATATTCCAGACACAGCACAATATGTATGTAATAACTCTTCAGTCACAGAAGCATGCATTTATCGTAAATAAAGTATCAAATTACCAGGTCGTGCGAATATGCATAGTCTGCTGATACGAGGAAATGAGCTAGGGAAATGGGCTCAGTTGCTAGCACTAACACATTATTTTTTATACGTTATTTCTGTTAACATAAGCATTTTGTACCTATAAAAACCGTTAAGTTTTATTACTAAAATCAGTAAGAGTTCTACCTCAAACCAAGCTTTTACTCATGCATTAGAGGCTGTTGCTGTGTCTTCAGACCCTCACTCACCCACACAGCTATTCCCATTTTCTACGACCTCATCCTTGGAACAGCGCACTTACAGCGAGATGTTGAAAATGCATTTGGCCATTTAAAAAGCTTCGCTTTATTGGCAAGGGGCATGAAAGTCACTACAAAACCAATAATGCGATCATTTTAACCTGTTGCATTTTGCACAATATTTTAAATGAGCAGAACAGCGTTATCAGAGATAATTGGTAGCTGGCAGCTAATGACCTACAGGATCAACTAAATCGTAGTAACTTCTTTGCAGATTTAAACCAACCTGCAGAATGAACAAGATCTGCAATTGCCCAATATTATCTAAATCGTTTTAATTAAATAGATGTTTTGAAATTAAAAGCTAGTTCTGTTCTACAATTTCCTTGTCATTGCTCAGGTTAGCGAACTTTTCAGGAGGCAGACTTCCCAAGCGCTGTGTTCCCCTGAAGAAGGGAGAATCTTCAGGCTCAACTTTTATATCTTGATGCGGAACCTTCAATTTTCCAACTGTTCAACAATTCCTGTTCCAATTCATATGTTCCAATCAAAATGTTCCATTTCATATGTTCCATTTCATATGTTCCATTTTATGTGTTCTATTTCATATGTTCCAATTAAATTGTTCCAATTCTCAATTTTTAAACATTTCAACAGAGAAGAAGAAGAATTCTGAATTAAAAATCAAAGAAAAAGTACATCAAATTTTTGATGTACAATGGATGTAGAACGAAATGAGAATGAGAACATGGATAATATCATATGGAACATCCGTTCAACTGATGGGGGAAGGCAGATGGAGCTGTGTGGGAATATCCCATTAAACAAAATACTACAAAGCAAGATGAACCAAGAGAAGTTGCACAGTGGGTCCTTTATATACAGGACTTCGGAGTTGACCGAGCAGGAAGCAGTATTAAACAGCTGAATCACCTGAGCAGATATTCCTTGAACGTGTTTCTAGTTACGTCAAAAATCATCACACGGCTGAAGAGAGCACAGCAAGCAGACGAACAGATTAAAGCAATTATAAAAATTCTTAGAAATTCGCATGTTGTAAACTACCAGCTCAATGGTGATTCCTGCCGGATCGGACGACTATATCATATAGCTGCCATAGGACCTATCGGAAAATTTTCGAAATAAAAATTATCACTTTATCAGTTTTAAAAATATTTTCACCAAAATTGATATTTTGTTACTTATTTTTGCTCCAGAATTTCGCTTTTAATTTAATGGAAATATCCTATATCTGACATAGTATAAGTATAAATTACCAGGTTAACGCAATATGCAAAGTCTGCTGATATGAGGAAATTAACTGGGACATTAGTCTCAGTTCACCTTTAGGTATCAATAAGACACCGTAACCCACATTACTTTTCTACACTATTTCTGTTAATATAAGCACTTTTGTACCTATAAATACTGTGAGGTTTCATTAATAAAATTAGTAAATGTTTTACCACATACAAAAACTTTACTCAATCATCAGAGGCCGTGTCTTCAGACAACAAAAGGCAATAGTTTATGCACTATCTGCCAGGCATCTATGTAAGTCTCCTCATTAACATTTTGGTGACCCCGACGTACACGTCAACCTACAGGAAAGAATCTTCCTGAATACTACAATTCATAAGAAAATTTTGTAACTCTTGGGATTCCTGGTTTTTTCACTCGCCAAGAAACATTTTTGGAGAGAACTGACTCACAGGAAATTGTCCTGAATTCGTCAAACTCACAGGAAAAATTCCATAACGCTTGGGAATCTTCCTGATTTTTCACTCTTGCCATAAACAGTTGGTGAGATCACTGTCTGCAAAGATAAACGTTGACGAACAATCCTTTTCTAGAACTCTTGAGTCTAGAAATCCCCCAAGGCTATAGACCATTTGTTTATTCCTTCGACCACACCACGGTTGCGAACAGGAGCGTCTCCAGCTGTCCATGCAAATAAAACACTCCCAATATAAAAACAATTTTCAATATGCCTAGCAAGGAGGAGCAAGCAGTCACAGAGACGTTAGACTTCCAGGAAGAGATCAGTCAAGAGATTTCAAAGCTCATCCGTAACTTCAAAAGTAGACTCAGCGGAGAGAAAGCAAAATCCAACTTATTATCAAACAAAGTTGGCCGCAATCGATGAACAGTGGAATCGATTTGCGGAAACCAACAAAAATATTCCAGAGAAATATAAAACTCATGAATATTTAAAATTCTACGTTGACTGTCGTGTCATACGACAGATGCAGAACCATCGTAACCGATAACATGGCTCAAACCTCGAGCAATGCCCCTGGAAAGGCAACGCTTAGCAATGCCCCTGGAACTCTGAAGCTGTAAGTATACTGCAAGCTGATATCACCATGGCGGCGTCAAAGAGCGATAGCCGATTTCTCAAACTGCCTCAAAACCACCTTAACTGGAGAGGCTGAAAGATTAATAAGACATATTGATCTTAAAAAAGAAAGAAAAGAAAATACTGGCTTACGCTTACAACAATCCCCGCCATGTGGCAGACACTATTCTTATTCGTCTCTTGCAGCATCATACAAACAGTGACGATCCAAAGTCATTGAAGGAGTTGTATATTAGACCAATTGAGTCCCTAGCATCACTAAAGGGCCTAGGCATTGACATATCTAGTTGGGATACAATCATAATTGCCATTATCAAACAAAAACTTGATTTTGCAAATAAAGCAAGTTCTAAAGGACTACAGGGCCTCGACACAATTTTGAGTTTCCTGGACCAGCGAATTCGAATGCTGGAAACATTAAAAGGCACACATTTACTCAGCTCCATTGAAGACACAACACCGGCAGAAGAAATCCAAACGCAGAAACGGAATACGTCGTTGCCGATCTTCCCAACATTACTGGCAATGCTATTCATATTGCCATTAGCAATAGGACAATCTATAGGCGTGACTTAGTTTTCGAATCAGCCTGGAATATTCTACGAGCGACTCGGCACTTCCAGAACGGCAATCTCTCATATATTACGACTTGAAGCCATATTGGAGCGACATGGACATATTGTCAGCCGGGATATCGGAACTAAAACATAAATGTTCGGAACTAAGAAACGTCAATGCCTGTAGATCCATAAATGAACATTTTCAACAAGTATAAAGCAAGCTACAATTAGGAAATGAGCTGATTTGTCTTTCCCGACAACGAAGATCGCCCCTCGATATAGTCGGAAATGTGGCAAACTCATAATTTGGCGTTCTGGATTCAAGATATGCCGACGACATGTCCAAGCTTTTATGCTCCTAACAGCTCAGCTAACTCTGGTGGCAACTGGAATGCAGCGGATGCAAAATGAAATAGCTAGTGTGCTTATGGAAGGCAGAAAGCTGGCAGCGATTTAGTCTTGAAACGGAAATTATAGCCGTCAATGCCTATCGAGATCAATAAATGAGATTGACTAAGGACGAGTTTAAGCAATGTCTTGGGTTGCCAAACGAAAAAAACATATGCTTTAACCACCAAGCAACATTTAGCGTGGAAAATCGGTGTGAATTTCAGTTCCTGATCACCGGCTAATATACACTCGATTACACTAGACTGCAGCTGTCCCACATATATACTATAGGCATTTTAAATAAGTCTAATTATGAAATAAACACCCACAGCACAGATAACTTCAACCAAGACTCTAGTAGGAGACACAATACCACTAGAAAGAAGATGGACATACAGTCGGGTGTCCCGACAGTAGAATACCCTGTACCATTACAAGGCGCCGCTCGATTTCGTTCGCGATTATATTCAAATCGGGAACACCAGGGAACACCACGTGGAGGTCATTGCAGATGCAAAGGTATTTTTAATCCATCGAGTCGACTTGAGATGTTCAAACCTTTTTTTTTATTTTTATTTGAACACCTCCAAGTTCCCCATCGAAAAAAAAAGTCTACATACCCGACCGATTTTTTACCTACTTCCCCTAACACTAACGGAAATTGCATTATGAAAGCTGTGTACGGTCTCAAAGATCTTTCCGCTGGCTTGGCCAATCGGAATATTTGAAATCGCCCAGTCAATATGGGATCCGTCAATTGTAGTGGGCGTTTTCAATTCTAAAAGGGACCTATATCCCATCCTAATTAAATCATTATAAATTTCCCTAGCCTGAGTAAGAGCACTTAAACAAAGATTAAAATCTCCTAATATGACGGTTGTGACTTTTATAGACAATTAGCAAACCTATGGCCTTATATTTTAAAACTGCAAATTCACTACCTATGCGACCACAATGACTAAAACTAATATTCTCAAAAAGCTCATTTCGAATATAAATAACTATACCTCTTTTTGGTCGCGTCCTATTGACTATGTGAATACCATGACAATCTAGACGACAAGCAACCCTATAACCTGGTACTTCATATGCTTCATTTTCAAAGATTGAACTTTCTACAAAGCACAACAAAGAAGAATGAAGCATAAGTTTATCGGACTGAACATCTCTATGGTGACAGTGCAAGCTCTGTACATTATGAAACATTAATTCTAAATCTGTGCTTCTTACTAAATAGTCGAAATGAGAACTAAGTAATCTAACAGAACGTAACTTTTCTAATTCTTCCTGAACCTCATCTCGACCACTCATATCCTGTGGGGGGCTAAAAGCTCCTATAATAAACAAACCGCTTGCACTAGTGGCCCTACTACAACCCACATACAACGCAGCTCGGTCCATCCGAACGGTAGTGTGTACCTTCTGCAGGTACAACTGTAAACTGCCTACGATCTATATTAACATTTTCATTTTTTCTATACTGAAAGCTCCTAACTGATTTGACTATTGGAGTCAACGTAGGCTCAGATAAATTCCTCCGTTTTGAGCGTGCTACTGCTCCTACCCTATCTTCTCCAAAATCCACCCATAAAACTACCGGATGACTGTTTGGAGCTAAATCTATCTGCCTAAGAATGCCTGTTGCTCCATCCATCTCCTGTATCTACATTAATATCATATATTTAGCTGTCGTCTTTAAAATTAATGAAAAACTAAGGCCCAGTGTCTCTGTTGTTTTGAAGCCTTTAACAGATTCCAAAATACGGAGTCTGTTCGCTTCACCTATATTACTACCTTTTACAAAATCTTCAGCTTCTGAAATATATTGATCTGTGGCAATTGAGTTGAGTTTTAAAATATTATATAAATTTGTAGCGGCGTTTGTACTAAAAAGATGTATTGCATCTTCAGGTACATTTCCCTCACTTACAATGCGTGACCTAATTAAACTAATATCCTGTTCTGTCATATGGCAAGATGCCATATTATTTAGTGCTAAAGCAAACATTTGGTCCTCTCTCTGCCTCATAATTTCAGTTAATTCAAAAAATCTAAAACTATCCCACAACGTTGCATATAAAGCACTATATGGATCGCTAGAGTTGGACTGGAAAACCCAGCGATCCCCTACAGGTCGAAGCTGTCTTAAATCGCCGAACACGATTATAGGAATTCCCCCAAATGGTAAAGGACTCTTAAATATCTGCTTCAGCCTAATATTTATAAAACTAAACATTCTAGATCCTACCATAGAAATTTCGTCGATTATTAAAAGCTTGAGATCAATTAAATTTGAATGTAATGTGTTAAGTACGTCGGACGGAAGGACCCCAATTCTATGAGACTGATTAAGCGGAAGGGAAAATAAGGAGTGCAGCGTGCTACCTCCAATACCGTAAGCAGCTTTTCCTGTTGGAGCGGACAAAAGGACTTTGACGGTATCAGGATTTGACCCTCTCATGTCATTAAAATGCTTTGTAAGAGCTTGGAAAAGTGCTGATATAAGTCGGCTTTTGCCGACTCCAGCACCGCCACCTACAAATTCTGTAAATTTATTCCCGGACATTAAATTATGTAAGACATGTTGAAAATAACTCACAGGAAAAATTCCATAACGCTTGGGAATCTTCCTGATTTTTCACTCTTGCCATAAACAGTTGGTGAGATCACTGTCTGCAAAGATAAACGTTGACGAACAATCCTTTTCTAGAACTCTTGAGTCTAGAAATCCCCCAAGGCTATAGACCATTTGTTTATTCCTTCGACCACACCACGGTTGCGAACAGGAGCGTCTCCAGCTGTCCATGCAAATAAAACACTCCCAATATAAAAACAATTTTCAATATGCCTAGCAAGGAGGAGCAAGCAGTCACAGAGACGTTAGACTTCCAGGAAGAGATCAGTCAAGAGATTTCAAAGCTCATCCGTAACTTCAAAAGTAGACTCAGCGGAGAGAAAGCAAAATCCAACTTATTATCAAACAAAGTTGGCCGCAATCGATGAACAGTGGAATCGATTTGCGGAAACCAACAAAAATATTCCAGAGAAATATAAAACTCATGAATATTTAAAATTCTACGTTGACTGTCGTGTCATACGACAGATGCAGAACCATCGTAACCGATAACATGGCTCAAACCTCGAGCAATGCCCCTGGAAAGGCAACGCTTAGCAATGCCCCTGGAACTCTGAAGCTGTAAGTATACTGCAAGCTGATATCACCATGGCGGCGTCAAAGAGCGATAGCCGATT
>VNJQ01007150.1:0-10954 GCA_008042515.1 Drosophila truncata | reverse complement strand
AAGTCGATGCATAATCGTATGTCGCCGGTTTTCTTCTTGACTAACACTATGGGTGAGGCAAACTCGGACTCGCTGGGCTGTATAATTCCTTCTTTCAAATATTAATCTAGCAATCCTTGTAGTTTTTCTTTTTCTGAATAAGCTAGTCGTCTAGGGGCACAGCTAAAGGGTTTTGTCGTCACTAAATTTAACCTAATTTCGCACTTAACTAATGGTTCTGTAGGCTTTTTCACGTCTAAGTAGTTTTCTTAGTAAACGAGCGTTTAAAGTAAGGTCATTGTTTGTGCCGTGTATATAATTCGTTTTTTTATCTTCCACATGCTCTATGTTAAGAATTTCTCTAACAGCGTCTTCATAGCTAACGATCGACTCTTTATTTTGCGAATCAATTTTCTTAACGGTTTCAGCATCGGTCATATTAATAATTGTTGATATGGCAGTTTTTCCGGATTTTTTGCTAACTCTGGGAATAATTTCTTTATTAATTTTTTTCTTAGCTGTTTCATTAACATTACTAACTGTTTCACTAACATTACTAACTGTTTCACTAACATTACTAACTGTTTCACTAACATTACTAACTTCTTTGGAGTTTGGAGGGCAAATCGTAATCATACCCAAGGTGTCTTTATCTAATTTCAATTGGCAAGTTTCCATAAAATTTCTTCCAAGAACTACATTATGACTCATAGACTCGTTTGCGACCACATATATATAGAAATAACATTTAACTTTATTTTTTAGAACGTAACACAAAATTCTTCCAAGTGTTTTTAATTGGCTTTTGTTAAGCCCAAAATAGTTTTCTGTAACTGCTTCTAAATTAGCTTCATTAGATATGATTCTCGATTTTGCGAATGATATTGGACTCCCGGTGTCTATGAGGCATTCTGTAATTAATGGGGATTTAGAGCTATTGTGAAAAAATATCTTAAAGTATCTTACATAATTGTTAGTATCTGCGCTCTTACGTGCCGGGCACTGTCCCACAAAGTGTCCAAAAGTTCCACAAGCGTAGCAGGAACCGCGATCCCTCTTTGGCTTGCGACATTCTTTTGCAAAGTGCCCTTTGGCATTGCAGTTGGCGCAGCGGAAATCCTTATTGGCTGCCCCTTCCCCCGACGTGTGCTTCGTACCGCTGCCTCCAGTTCTGCGTTCCGGTAAACGAACTTCCGAAAAAGCCCTCAAAATCTGCATCGGCTCGGAGAAGCATTGTATACGAGCCTGGTTGCGTAGCGCCGGTGCCGGGATTCCCTCGATGATATTTTCTACCAGCTCGTCCACATCGATGTTTATTCCGTTTGCTAGCATGACCTTATCCTCAAAGTTCCTTAGCTCTCCCTTGGACATTTTGGCTCCAAATGCCATGATCAGCTGCTCGCAAAGATGTTCGGCTGGCTCCAGAATGCGCGTGGCGCTGGCATGAAGCCAACGCTGAGCACTTCCTTTTAGCTTGGCAATTAGGAGCATGTGCATGCAGCAGTCATCCAAGTTGTAAACACTGCTGATGTTCCGAAGCTGCGTGACCCAGCTGCTTGCCTCCGTGCTACCGTCGTACTCCATGGTTACTTCCTTTGCCAGTGCCAGTGATGCTGCTGGCGATCCCAAAACTTTGTTTACATTTGTAGCGTGTCGTTCTTCAACACTTTTGCCGGTTTCCTTAGCAACACTAGTGTCGCTCGTATAGATGTTATCGATGTTATCGGTATAGGTGTTTACTTTGGTGCTGTTAGCCTTAACAGTGTTGCTGTTAGTGCCACTGTTAACCTTGTCGTGGTTCTCGATGTTAACTCCCGTGACGTCATGACTTTGCTGAACATGAACAGATCTGCCTCTGTTGGCGTCGTCAATCTCGCTGTGGATCCGTTGCAATACCGCCAGGCTAGAATCTATTTCGTCTCGAATCTTCTGGAGCGTGGCTTTCTCGGCATCCACCGGCGAGAGCTGCTCCATGTTGAGTTCTTCCAGCGTTTCCAACGTCATCGATTGCAAGTCGGGCGAAGCCTCCCGCTCATCACCAACTTGCGGTTCCTCCTGCGCCAGCAACGATCCAGCTCCATCCAAATCTGCTACTATGGCTTTGTCGATTTTCTGCCGATCCTCCTGGTTGGTTGGAGTCCCAAATGGCGGGTCTCCACGCATCTCCGGTGAGATGGCCTGCAGCCGCGCTACTAGTTCAGTCTTGGAGCCCGATGTTTGGAGTTTCAGCGCTGCCAACCACTTTTTTAGTTGGATTACCGAGAATTGGTTCAACTCGGTGTCAGGCATCGTGAGTAAGACCACTTCTGATATTGTGAAAGGCAAACCACTTTCTTAAATTACTGAATTCTTTTATTGACTTCTGATCGCTTCGCAAGTTCTGCACCGAATGGCGCGCTTCTCCCAATCCCTTTCCTTATTCTAGTTTACATGTGTTTGTGTTAGTTAGGTATACATGATTATCTGCTAACCCTTTGCATGAGCTAGACAGAGATGACTATATGATTCTTAATTCTAACAGGGACTCGATCTTTCGAGACTTATTGCTACAGTGTGCTTCATCAGCTCGTATCTGTTAATACATGGTAATACATGGTACTGTGGGGCTTGTGGGTATCTGTCCTGCCACAATAGTTGTCTCTTCCAAGGTTCTAATTAAGTCTCTAATTAATGAAAACTGCATTCCTGTATGATACGGCCATAAGCATTCAACATTTTCTCAACAGAAAACATTTCGATTTTTTAATCTCTATGTATATAAAATTCTCGTGTAACGGTGTTAGTAACCAAAGTACTCCGAAAAGGCTCAACCAATTTGTATGAAATTTTTGTTGTATATTCTGTAGAACTAAGAATCCAAGTTATGCGTTGCCTCACATTTTAATTGGAACCCGTCAAATCAATCAAGTGTATTGTGCTAATTTTTAATTAATTCCAACAGCAGGCATTTGTCTTTAAAGTGGTAAGTTGAACTGTGTAAATTATGTGGATCGTCCATTTGAGGTTAAATTCACCACTTTGTCCATAGTCCGAAATGCCTAGAGTAGGACGTGCGAACATCGGCCGCCGCACAAGACATGCAAGCCAGCAACAAGTGTATTCACAGAACTTAAGCGAAGAAAGACAAAATACAATAAGAGAAAATGCCCGATTGAGACAACGCGTGAGCACACGAAGATCATTGGCATCATATAATCGTTTGGCATTCCAATATGATCCCACTGCGAACTACAGTGATGATGCAAATTTAGATATTGGACCAATGACGACTATATGCCGATATTCCAATGCGTTAAAGTTTAAAAGAAAGACGGCTGGATTGTGCTGCGAAAATGGAAAAGTCAAACTGGATCCAATACTTGCACCACCACAGCCACTGAAACAATTGTTCGATGGAAGTGATCCCGATACAACACATCCTTGAATATATTAACTGCTTTCGCATGACTTCTTTTGGAGTTAATATCATTCGAGAAGGCGGCTTCATGCCGACTTGCAAGAAAAATAAAACAACACACATAACCAATCACTCACACCAATACAATACATTGGAACACATAAAAACTACATAATTATATACAACACATTACACCATCACACGATCAGGAGTTACACCGTATTCTTCAAGAAATGATTGCTTGCAATTACAGATACAAGGACAAATACAACAGAGGACAAAAGTATTTGGACATCAACAAAAATGCACATTTTGTGTTATAAACCATATTTTATTTGTCGAAAAATGATTATAGATATTTATTTATGACAATAGTGTAGTGAGGTAATGATAAATAAAAGAAACATAACATTTCTTATTAAAGCTTAAAAAATAAAAATACAAATTCATTAGGCTGGGAAGACAAAAGTATTTAGACTAACCAGAATATGCTAGAAAATTATTATAATTTGACAAAACTTTTAAGACAAAAGATGAAATTAATGAAAAATAAACCCTCCTTTAGCATCAATTACGCTTAGCAAACGTCTAGGAACGGATTCGATTAAGTTATGGAGCGTTGTAATGGAAACTTCCTTCCAAAGTCCTTCGACCTCTGCAATTGTCTCCTCGCGCGTTCGTGTTAAGTTTGGACACCTTTTGCTTTTTATGTAAGCATACACATTTTCAATTATATTAAGATCGGGACTTTGGGGAGGCCAATCTAATAATTGAACGTCCAAATCCCTTAAAAATTTTGTAATGATTTGTGCTTTATGGCAGGGAGCATTATCCTGTTGCAGGATAAAGTCTTGCCCAATGAGTCTGTCTCCGTTAAGCAATGCGTGATCATTAAGGACACGTAAATAGTGTTCTTTATTCATCATACCATTAATGGGAACCAAATCACCGACCCCGTTAAAGCAAACGCAACCGCAGAACATCACACTGACGCCACCATGGGGTATTTGTTGTCGGGTCTCATTTTTTTTCGTATGTTTCAAGGTAATCTGCAGTAAATCTTATTTTTAGACCCATGGTACTGAAAAGAACTTTCATCGGGCCATAAAATCTTTTGCCAAAAAGATGGAGGCTTGTCTACATATGATTTAGCAAATTCCAATCGTTTTAACTTATTTTTGGGGGAAATGAAAGGTATCTTACGAGCTACATAAGTGCCAAAATTAGCCTCTTTCAATCGTCTTTCGATTGTTTTCTTGTGAACTGAAATATCATAATCTTTTTTAACTTCAATTGATGCTGCTTTTGGTGTAATAAGGACATTCTCTTTGAATTTACCCAGAATCAGACGATCTTCTCTTGGTGTTGTTTTACGGGGTCGGCCCAATCTGACTAAATTATTCGTGGAATTTGTCTACTTATGTTTATTTACTTGGTAGTATACTTTATAAAATTTGCAGAGACTTTTTACTGAAATACCAGCGTGGTACTTTGTTACGATTTCGATTCGCTGGATTTCGCTTATTTCTCGCGTTTTACCCATTTTTAAACAAAATAACGGCACAAAATAACTGAAATTGAACAAAAAAATGATTAAAGCTTTTAAACTCGACTTACAAATGGCAAAAAGCTGTCTTCTTTACGTGCGAAAGAAATGAGAACTAATTGAATACAATGACAAAATACTTTTGTCCCCCCACAAATGCATATGCTCTCACTTCTCGTGCCATTGTAAAGAAACGGTTTGGCCTCTCTGTCTAATCTTTTGCTCTCTAAGGCTGATGTCAGAGTGGGAGCGAGAAGCGATGCGATAATATTGGGCGAGAACGAGCGATAAAGCTCTGCAACATTTTTTATATGCAATCGCTTGAAAGATGTCAGAGTGAGAGCGAAGCGAGAAGCGAGTTCAAGCGATAAAGCGAGAGCAAAGCGAGAGAGCAGTTTGCAACCTGCTTTATCGCTTCAAATCGCTCGGAACGTACAATTGTTTTGTTGCATTCTGAGCTTTATTTACAGGATTCTCATGCGTTTTGGACATGGACATGAAAAATGGACATTGAAAATTTAATTAATTTAATTAATTAATTAAAGAACTTTTCTGGATGCTTTTGTAAGTCATTTTAAAAATTTGCGAACTCTCTTTTACTGTCCCTACTGCAGTTCAGCGAGTGGACGCCGACTTTTTTTTTAATACAAAATTTATTGTTGCACTGGAAGCAAAGAAATCTTTGTCCGAATCCATTACGATCAAATTAATAACTGAAAATAAAAACATGTAGCTCGCTTCTCACAAAGCTTTCACTCTGCCACCCTCTCTCTTTGCTTATCGCTTCTCGCATCGCTTCGCTTCGCTTCTCGCTCCCACTCTGACATCAGCCTAAAAGCTTAACATCGACTCTCTTCCTGGAAAGTGGAATGGATCCTGTTACTTTAATAAGTGCAGAGGGACAATCTTTGGAATGTTGCTGTGAGCTGTGTCCAAATACTTTTGTCCTCTGTTGTATATCATTTGCATGGTTCGATGGTGCGAACACCAGATGAACCGCATCAATTTCTGCAAATATATTTAATTTCGTCGATAGTGGATCAGCTGAATGTGCGGTGCAATATGCAGGGAACACAACAGTTAAAAAGACAAATTATTGAACAGCTGCAAGCATTTTTTCACGCTTATAATGCTGTGGTAAATATGTTCAAGACAGCATTGGAACGAATGCCTTCGGATACGCACAAATTTGTCGTAAGAGCGGATTGTACCCCAACAGGTGAACATGTGAGAAGATTCAATGCACCTACCGTTACTGCATTTATTGTTGGCGATCAAACTAAATCGCGAGACATTGTCGTTCAGCGAAGAAGCAATAAACGAGACACATCGTTTGTACGATGCGTTAAAATATCCAATAATTTATTGACAAGCGCAAGACAGATATAACATCACGTTGAAGATGGTCGATCCAATTACAGGTACAATATTTACACACTAATTATTGATATTATTGCTATTATTGGTTTCCATTAAAAATTCATTTAATTTTGCATTTTCAGGCGTATTCACAAATAAAAATCTAAGCGCAATGAATTACTATGCGTATCGTATGATGATTCGTACACATGAGGAGAAGGTCATTCTGAAGTGCCGTCGGCTTTTCCAGCAATTCGCTGTCGGCATGTATGTCAAAGTCGAGACCGAACGTTTAGCGTTTATCCAATTCAATCAGGCAAAGCTACGTTTTGAGGACAATATACACTTGCGTGATGCTATTCATTCAGATGGTGATCAAAATATTGGTAATCTGACTATTCTCCCATCATCTTATTGATGGGAAGCCATAGGAAGCCCACGCCACATGCACGAATACGCTCAAGACGCTATGACGTACGTGCGAAACTATGGAACTCTGGATTTATTTATTACCTTCACATGCAATCCGAAGTGGGCCGAAATTGAACGTCAGTTGGAACCGGGCCAAAAATCGCAAGATCGGCATGACATAATCGCCAGAGTTTTTCAGCAGAAACTCAAGGATATGATGGATGTGCTTACTAAATATCGAGTTTTTGGTGACTCACGTTGTTATATGTACTCGGTAGAATGGCAGAAGCGTGGACTACCGCATGCACATATCCTAATTTGGTTGCTTAGCAAATTATATTCAAATGAAGTGGATGACATCATCAGCTGAAATTCCTGATCAAGTCACTGATCCCCATCTACACGACATTGTGACGACACAGATGGTGCATGGACCGTGCGGTGCATTAAATCCATTATCGCCTTGCATGGCTGATGGAAAGTGCACAAAACGAAATCCGCGACCGTTAGTTATTGAAACAGTCAGAGGGAACGTTGGATATCCAGTTTTTTTTCGGCGTTCAAAAGAAGAAATTGGTCGAACTATCAAAGTTAAAGTTCAAAATCAAGAGATTGAGATCGGAAATGAATTCATGTACCATATTGCCCGCTGCTATCAAAAGCTCATGCAAACGTCGAGAGTTGTCATTCAGCCAAATCAATCAAATATTTGTGCAAGTACGTCACAAAGGCAGCGACATGACTGTGTTCGGTATTGCAGCGGAAAATGCGAATGACGAAATCAGCAACTTTCAAATGGGCAGATACGTCAGTTCTTATAAAGCATTGTAGCGATAATTCTCATTTCAAATTCATGAAAGATATCCCACAGTTGTACATTTAGCAGTGCATTTGGAAAATGGCCAAAGAGTTTACTTCACTGAGGCTAATGCGGCACAACGAGCTGAGAGACCACCTCGACAATATTGACTTCTTTGCAATGTGTGAGACAGATCCATTCGTAGCGACATTGATGTACGTTGAAATGCCCAAGTTTTACACAACAAAGAAATTTCAACGTCGCAAACAAGGAAACCCAGTTCCAGATTGGCCACAGGTGTTTTCTGTGTTACTGTGTTACTGTTCATCCTAGAAATGATGAATGTTTTTATTTACGACAACCCGACTTATTTTTATATAGTAGACTGCTGTTGGTAAATGTACGTGGCCCAAAATCGTTTGCGCATTTGAAAATTGTGAATGGCCACCAATGCCAAACATATCGAGAAGCATGTCAACTATTGGGTTTGCTGGAGAACGATTCTCATTGGGATCTAACACTTGCGGATTCAGTTGTTTCATCAAATGCGTACCAAATACGAACGCTGTTTGCAATAATCATCTCCACATGTTTTACTTCACAACCAATTCAGTTATGGAACAAATTCAAAGACGACATATGTGAAGACATCTTGCAACGCTTGCGAACTCAAACGAATAATCCCAACATCCAAATAACCGATGAAATCTACAATGAAGGATTGATTCTCATTGAGGATCAATGCTTGACTATGGCAAACAAGCTACTGATGGAAGTAGGAATAATTGCGCCAAATCGATCGATGCACGATGCAGTCAATGAAGAATTAAATCGAGAGCTGCAATACAATGTTGATACATTGCAGGAATTCGTTCGAAATAATGTGCCGTTGCTATATGAACAGCAAAAACAACTATACGAAACATTAATGCAAGCGACGGACAACAATACTGGTGGTCTATTCTTCCTGGATGCACCTCGAGGAACAGGGAAAACATTATCCAATGGAAAGTATGCAGGTGAAAATGTATGTACTACTCGAATACCAATGATTCCGACTGATCTTCCGTTCGCGTTGCATTCGCAATGACAATTAACAAGTCGCAAAGCCAATCGCTTAATGTTTGCGGGATAAATTTAGAAAATCATTGTTTTTCCCATGGGCAGTTAAAGGTTGCGTGTTCTCGAGTTGGGAAACCATTCGCTTTGTTTGTGTTAACGTCAGACCAAAAAACAAAAAATGTGGTTTACCAAAGAGCACTTCAATAATACGGAGAATTTTAAATGAACTGTTGTAAAATGAAACAAAAATTTTCCTTTCAAATAAAAAACAAAAAAAAATTTCTTCATCTTTAAATCACCAAAAGAAATAAAGCCATCTGGTGACGAAACGGAGTTCACCGGGTTTCCTAGTAGTGTATATGTGTTGAATTTTAGTCGAACTTTAAAGATGAGCACTGCAATACAGTAAATTTCATAAAATAAAATTGCGCATCAGACTTAGAGTAACAAATCGATCAACTCAAACAGATAATTGTGTCTGAAAGAATGGTAGAAAATAGAGTTTTGAAATACACTGACTGTAACACAAGTTCAATACTCTAACTTCAAGGGTCTGTATCTTCTGTTTTAATTTATGAATATTAAAAATTTTAGTCTTGATTTATTGGTAGGTTAAATCACTATGTTTCCTAAAAATTTGAAAGACAGATGTAACAAGATGGACATACAGTCGGGTGTCCCGACAGTAGAATACCCTGTACCCTGGACGCTCCCCGTGAATTGAATTCGAGACAACTTACAATTACTCTAACGAACGTTCTAGAAATAGCTCTGACTTTGTTTCGCTGTATGTATGCAGGCAAAGAATGTGACCATTGTAAGTGTATTGGTGCATGTGTTATTTGGAGCCCTTTGCCTTGGCTGCCTCTTGTATACATAATAAGTATAAAGTAAAAAGCCTATATCTCCGCTATTTATGGCACGATCGTAATGAAATTTAGACAATCTGTGTATTTTGATAAAATACATAAAGGTTGTGAATATGGTTTACCTAACTTTATAAATTTGGGAGATATACGTTTTTTTCAAATAGCTCCCCAAGAAAGGGGAGCAGCAAAAATTTAAAACAAACTTGATCTGCGTGCAGATATAAGAAGTCTAAGTCCCAAGTTTGGTGTCTCTAGCTCTTATAGTCTCCGAGATCTAGGCGTTCATACAGACAGACGGACAGACGGACAGACGGACAGACGGACGGACGGACGGACAGACGGACATGGCTATATCGACTCCTTAAGTGGTCCTGACCAATATTTAGGTAACTTTTGGGGGTCTGCCACGCCTCCTTCTGGCTGTTACAGAATATCGCACAAAATTATAATACCTTTGTACCTTTGGTACATGGTATAAAAATAGTCAAATGTTACAGCTTTGCACTCTGTGTGCCAAAGTTTTTTTTTTTAGTTTTTTTAAGTTTTAAGTTTATTTATTCTTATGTATTTCAATAAGATTTGATATTCTAAAGTCGAATATTAAATGCAATAAGTATGTACAGGGAGAAAAAAAATAAAAATAGCAATTTTCTGATAGAAAGTCCATCTTTTAGGAAAACGGCAAATAAATTCGTTGTTAGCCATATGACTGGACAACGACTAAAAAACACAGTTTAGAAAGTATTTCGGTTAGTCCAGGAGGTCGACCAAGATTTTTAAGCGATGGTGACTAGTGATGGCAAAAAAAATTCATTAATCGATTATTGAATCATATGATTAATTAAAACAGTGCGATTATTAATTGCAATTAATCGAAGAAAAATAAAAATAATCAATTAATCATTTGATTTTTTTTGTCTGCTACATAAAGAAATTTTTAAAATTTTGTTATGTGCATGTAATGCAATTTGTACTGTAAGGATGCTAATCACGGGCCAGGATAAATACAAAGCCGGACCAGAGTCCTCCACAGAAACATTTATATGTTTGCGGGGACAGGCAGGAAATCGGCCCTGCGGCCTATTTTGGAGCGGGAAGAGGTTAAAAGGCGGGGAAATGGAGGCGAATCCTTGGAGGATCCTTGGTGGTCCTTTGACTGGCCAGGATCGGCCCCGTAGCCGGGCGCCGACACTGGTCCAACCAAGCCCACAGTTGGGATTGCCATGGGCGCAGCCACCGGGGTGAACTGCGTCCAGGCCGAGAAACGGTACCCTTTCGGGGCTGGCCTGTATCCGACCCCGGAACCGGGCGTCGGCCAGAACCAGGTCCTACTCGGGTGTTGCCAAGGCATTCCCCCCCGAAACCGGGCGTTGGGTCTGCCTGACCAAGAGTGTGTGTGTTGACAGTCCCCAGGGCACGGAATTGGCGACCGAGAAGACCAAGCATCGCCAATCCGTGTCCCAGAGAGCTCCTAGAGTGGGCACGGCCCCGATACCGGGCGCCGTTCCCAACTCCGGAGGAGGCGATGGCCT
>VNJQ01007147.1:0-12552 GCA_008042515.1 Drosophila truncata | reverse complement strand
AGTTACGGATTCTTTCCTGTGATTGACGTATCACGGTTGACGTGTTCGTCGGGGTCACCAAAATGTTTATTAGGAGGCTTAGATAGTGCATAAACTATTGCCTTTTGTTGTCGCAACTAGCACTTGGAACTAGGCGGACGGTTGGGTTGGTTTGGGAGGGTGAGTGAGGGTCTGAAGACACAGCCACAGCCTCTGTCGCATATTCTTGCAATAGACTGAGCGAACTTGGATTTTCGAACAGCTTCTGAAGACCGGTAGAACAAAGTGAGGAAATTCGTACTTATCTTCGTTCCTTATTTAGACGCAAAAAAACACCAGGGATGCTGAAGAAGAAATCCGGCTCGTTTGGACCAAAATGTTTCCGTAGGGGGGGTGGCTTCCTTCTGGCGTAGCTGGCTGGCAGATTCTCGGGGGCGTGGTTGCTGTTGTTGCTCGGCGCGGCACGTATAAATACAAAAATATCGGGGGCGTCGAGGAGCAAATTCACACAGTGATCGGGTTTATTGGACTTCAGAATTTCAACTAAAACTTAGCTTACAGACTAGCTTACAGAATAGCTTACAGACTAGCTCCACGCTCCCGCCTACAGAACTCCAAAAACAAACGAGAGCGGGAGTGCACGAAGACTTAAGAAGAGAATAGAAGAGAAGGGAAGAGAACAGAAGAGAAAAGAAAAGAAGAGAACGATGAGCTTCGATCCGCGCTGGGATCGGCGGCGTACAGTGGCTCCTGGCTTGAACAAACTGCATGGGCTTAAGCATTTTTAAAGCATTTTTCCCACAACTCACGTTTTCAAAGTCGGTGCCCATCATAACATCAAAAGAGTCGCATGCAAAGACCGACCGTATTTTACACCAAAGCCGCCGATCCTCTTTCGGTCCGCTAAATACCACCAAGGGCTTCTCCAACGAAGCCCTACGAACAAGTACGGAAAATATACCCAGGGCAGCAATTCGGAAACTATGCAAAGTGCTAATGTCTTTTATGAACACAACAATGAAAACGCTCGTTCAAAAACAGAATATGGCGGCTGTGTTGATTGTAGCACAACAGTCCAAATAACTAATGTCTAATCTGCGTATACCCGTGTGGAATTCTAGAAGTGTCTCACGACATTAACACAATTCAAATTAACACAATTCCTGAATGTAAATCAGGAACCCCGCTGCAAATCCATTTGTTCTACTGAGTCTACGCCACCAACGTTTCGGCCGAACGAGGTCAGAAAGGTCATCAGGGAGCTCAAACCGAAAAAAGCTCCCGGTGGGGACCTAATAACTCCAAAAATAAAGTTAACAGAATAACATCGGAGACTCGAACAGCCTTTGAGCTTTTAGAATATCCCAAGCATTTGATCGCGTTTGGCTCGACGGTGCCATGCACAAAATAAAGACACACTTGCCTGTCTACACTCATAAATTAGTTGAGTCGTACCCCCGCAACCTCCACAACAATAGTGCAACAACACAACATCTGGCTACAAAGAGGAAACGACGATACTTTGATTCTCAGCCGCTCCAGATTCCCAGTACGTTCGAAAACCCAGAAAAGTGGTTGACTAGCGTATTAAAACCAACGCAGAAGAGTGTAAGCACATAACGTTTACTCTCAACAGACATACTGTAATGGTTCCATAGGAGAGGTTATTCAAATCATTTCAAAATCAAAACAATACGCGCCCAAAGTTAGTAGCGATAATTAGTATCGAACTAGTATCTGGCAACCTTATCAAAATGACAGCTGAACCCACCAGCTGGTGAAGGTCGAATCGCAATTCGGCTAAGGGTTCTTCGGGTCCCCAGCATCTGGCTTCGATCTTTTCTTTCGGAGGTCGTTAAGCTGAGAGGTTTGGTCTAGTCCCAGATCAAGAAACAGCGAAAGATAAAGCTGACGAGCCACATGTGCTTTCAACTTTAATCTTAATCTTCTTTCGACATCCTTACTTAAAGGCCGCAAACAATAAACAGCTAATAAGCTGCCGTGCATTGTCGTAGCGGCAAGGTTTCACTTCTGCTTATCTGCAATTCCACGGCGAGAAATTTTTTGGTTCATTGATTTGGATAAACGAGGCTACATAAGGCCTTAAAGTCGAATTTTCCACCTATTTCGAGCCGACCTAAGAGGGAGTTGGATTAAGAGGTTTCGGCTGGGCCAAAAATCGCCAAAGAACCGTTCCAGAAAATCAATAAATAAAAACATGCAGGTGTTCAACTCAGCGCAAAGCACAAAATTAATAAAACCTTTAAATCAAGTGAGAAAAGCAGACAAACTCGAGGAGTGGAAAAAAGGGAATAATACCCGTTATTCAGTGCAACCGATCACTCAAGTCCACGAGCAGTTTCAATGTAAAAACTAATCACAACAAAAACAAAACTAGTGTAAAAAAATATATCATAATCCATAACATGACCTTAGAATAGATTCAAGATGCGTATTAAAACAAAACATACAAAAGCTAACACTTAAACAAAATGATAAATTAATGAAGTAAATAAAATTCGAGAAATAAGGGAAGTTAGAAAAAATTAATTGTAAATAAGAGGTTTAATCGCACACTGAAAGAAAAAAATTCCGTTGCCTAAATACACTACAAATAAAAAAAAATATATATATATAATAATAATAATAAAAAAAAAATAAAAATAATAATAATAAATAAATAAATGCAATAATAATAATAATACTTCTAATAATAATAGTAACAAATTTAACATAGTGCCTTTGAATTTTTACTTGACTACTAATACACACCAACACCACATCGACAAGAAGGCCTTCTTCAAGATCCAACCATGGGTGAGTGAATGAAACGAAATCAAGTTGCTTAAAGTAATAAAAAAAAATAATAATAAAAATAATAATAATACTTCTAATAATAAACAAATTTGTCGCCCAGTGTAACGCCTGGTTACCTGCAGTAACGCTTATCAGACCCTTGAGCCGAGGTATTATCTCTTTTAGCAATTTCTCCTTCTATTCTCTATATCCCTCAATCTAATGTCATGCCATTAAAAATTGACTGGCTACACTACGAGAATGAATACCGAGTTTATATTCCTTTATATATTTTCTTTTTTTTTTCAGCAATAGGAATAGTTTTTCTTGCAAATATGCGATTTAAATAAATAAAGCCAAAAACCACAAAAAAAAAAATAGATCTATATATATATTAATTACACTATTAATGCCAATGTTTTCATTTTCATATATAACCTAGCATAAAACGTAAAAATTAATTTTTTTAACAAAATTGGCACAATGAAGAAACTTGATAAATTTAATATAATGAGTGCTGTAATATAAAGAAATGAAGCTACTTAATAAATAATGTCGACCTAGGGAATTAATGTTAAACTTAGAGAAGATAATCAGGTTAAGAGATGTACACTAAAAGACCACTACTAACAGATAAATTGGATTTTGTTTGAGAATTAAAATTTTTGTGAATTGAAAAATGAAATTCTAAGTTCTTAACTTCTTTATGGAATGGGAGCATAATTTAATGATGCATATTTAATTATATTTGGGGTCTTCTGGAAACATATTATAGTGAAGACTACGGTTGGGAGGGTAATGATAGTGGGAGTGGCGAATAACACCTAAGACCACCCCGCAGGGCTTACATACAATTTCGTGCTTCTTTCTTCACATTCTAGTTTTTTTTCTTTTCGCTCTGCTGTGTTTTCTTTCTAGACACAGATGGTGGAGTCAAGTTTTTTTTGTTTTGCCGTATTGTTGCAGAGGAGGATCGTCTCCTTGTTTAGATTCAGGAGGGACTCTATAATAAAACCTTTGGTGTAGCAATCATTAACCACAGCAAAAAACCCCCCCCCCCCCACATCCCCCGCTCGAGCTAGGAATCAATGGGTCCCGCTGCGCTGTTGATTTAATGGTCGACAAGCCTGAATGTGGTTAACGATCGGGAATCGAATCGAGAAAATGGATACCCAGTAATTGTTCTCCGAATTCAAATGCGTTCTCTATGCCACAAAACCTGCCCTCCGCCTTACTTGAACCGGACTAAATCAACGAAGTAAGATACCTCGGCGGGCACTTCGACAGATTTCTAACATTGTTAAGATATATTTAATACAAGAAAATAAATTTAAAGATAAAATCCAGCACCTTCCACTGAATAATAAACACCCGATCACTTCTTTGTTTGGACTACAAAAGTTCTTCAACACCACCCTCAAGCCAATCTGGTCTAATGTGTTCTATCTTTGGGGGAGCTCTAATACAGACATCATACAGCGGTCTCAATCAAAAATCCTGAGAACTATTACTGAGGCACCATGGATAACCAAAACAACCATGGGGACCTTGGCATTCTCGCAGTAACAGATAAAATATACAAACAAAAAGCGTCCAATTAGGAAAAATTCTGGACTTGAATCGGGTTTTCAGCAGAACACGCCTACGACGTAACGACCTTCCGCCCCAGCCATAATTTGTCAGGGCTATCTTAATCTATTCCACTGCACATGACTGCTGGTTAGGTTGTATTGTAAGAAAGATAGAACAAACATCTGAGGTGGTGTCAGAATTAAATTGGCAGAATGGCAGAATGATCTTGTAATGAGAATGGCTGTTCGTGAGCATCGTTGGGAGATTATGTGAGAACACTCTTTTAGTGTTTCCCGAGAGGGTTGAGAAAAACAAAAAATAATTTAATAAAACATACTGTTTTCGACCATAGCCTCTCGCTTTGTCGCTTGCAGTTCCTTTAAATATTTCAAAATATATTTTAAATTATGGAGTTAGAAGATTTAGTTTAGAAGAGTGACTACAGCTTATATAGTTAAATAAAGGCAGAGGGAAATACAACATTTTGGACTTGGGTAATTATATTAAAAATTTAAATAATAATATAAATAATGATAATAAATAAATAAGCCTGGTCTCTCTTTCCTAAACTGGACACCGATTATTAGAGGCTAATTAGAGTTCCTTGCGGGCTGTAACTACGAGAGTCGATACTTGCGGGGCGCGCTATAGAGTCCGGCCTTGCCCGTCGGCTTGGGGGGTGTTGTTTTTGCTCGTATCCAGCGCTTGCTACCCTTTTATTAATAAATAGCTAGAATTGAGCGTGCTGTGACGGAAAGAAATGAGCAAAACAAAACCGGTAACTGAGAATAGATAACTCTAAGAAAAGTAGGACAGATTGGAGAAACTCAGGGAAGCGAACCCACGGCTATTATTGTGGTCGCGATATGCCCTCCTGTGATCACACCCTTTGAGCTGGACTCGGGTGACCCCTTCGAATTCGTCCTACGCGCACGGTTACATCAGCAGAGTTCAGTTGGATTTAAACTTAGATATACATAGTTTTATTATTATTCATTAATTCAGACTGGGGTTTAGCCTAATAAGAAGTTTCGCCATAGTAAATGTTTGAATAATATATATAGTCCTTAAACAAATTATGAAAGGAAGAGTAAAATTTATCTTTTGTTTTATCAGTTCGTTTAGATATCAACTTAATTTATTTCAGATCAATTATTTTAATTCAATATTTCAATTTCGTGTTTTACAAAACAAAACTTTACTTTTATAGCCCATTGGCCACAGTCAAGGATTCTAAGCTTGGTCCAAAAATAGTAATAGTATAAAATAGCATTGACTTCATTGATTTCTGTAATTCGGTTTCAAAGTACGTGCGAGTTACAATCCAGTGGCCGAGGGAACAGAAGAGGATGGAAACCTGCAAGGAAGATTCTAGAAGATGTCAGAAGGAAACCTACGAACAAACGACTGGGCTGTGAGGAGAACAGAATTAGACTCAATATTTATTACAACAGTATGACCGTGTTTGTCCATATGAAAATACACGTAAGTCAATGTAAGCATCCTTCAGAGTTGCCTGTTGTTGCATTAGGCTTGCAGTTGCCGGATCCGCGTTGTTTCCATGAGGCCGGAGAGAGGGGCATGTTAACTCCTCCCCCCCCAGTGCGAAGAGAAGGCCATAGAGGGGGAATGGCCGGATCGGAGAAGGGTGGCTCGGCGACGTGCTATATGTGTACGCCATGAACTCCGATGATATTTTGAATTTAACAATTTGTATATATATAAAAAAATAGTTTTTTATCGTTAAACATGAGTATTGTGTTGAACATATAAAGTGTGTTCATTTAATGCTAACGTTACATTTTGATTACTTATTAAATAACAATTTAGAGATAATGTTTAGTTTAGTGCTAAAGAGCTATCAATTACAGGGCTTATTAGTCTGTCGGTGTTAGTGTTTGTTGCTTTTTAACTGTTTTCCTAATTTTTTGTTTGTGTAGTTTTTCTCTAGTTGTTAGCAAGGTAACGCCATTGTCTCTATTTACTTTGTGTTGTGAAAATCTCGGTGTATTCTTGTTTCTACGGTAATCGTGGTGATTGTCGAATGCTATTGTTTTGTTGAATATGTGGGTTCTTCCACGGAAGAGCTCGAAAGGGGTATAGAAAGTGCTGGAGTGTATTGCATTGTTATATGTTGCAACTGCTTCTGTGACTATTTGGTCATGCCCACATTCTAGGTGTGCTTCCTTTCTTTTGGTCATGATTATTCTATATAGTTCGGTTAAGGTAGAATGCAATCTTTCGACAGAAGCGTTGCCGGTCTATGGGGGTGTCTATCGTACTTGAGGGTTAAGCAGGTACCGCAATTTTTTATAATTTTTGTGATGATGTCTTTTAAATGCGGAAAATAAATGTCCCTTTTTGAAGGGTTATAAGTTTCATCTATCCCCCTATGATTGGAGTTATGTGGTATCGTCCGGTGCTAATATTGCGAATGTTTTATTCGGTTTCAGTATTGTTTGATGGGTTTTTGTAACAGAGTCGAAGGTATGCACGGGTTCCGTGATTATGTGTCTTATTTTATAAACAAATGGTGTTTCCACTTGTCTTGAAGTTGTTAATCCGATACGGAATATTATTTGGCTATTGAAGTGATTTAGTGGTTGTGAAGCGATTGATATAATTTGTGGGTCCTCGTTTATGTTCAAGTTTGGCTGAATTCTGCTGAGTGCGTCGGCCACTACGTTTTGCGACCCTTTTTTCACGACTTCATAGTCGTAGGCGGCCAGGATAGTTTTCCAGCGAAGTAGTTTTGGATTTTGGCCTTTTAGATTTTCTAGCCAGATTAATGGCTTATGGTCCGTGACAATTTTGAATTTACGCCCGAAAAGGTATGGTCTAAATTGACTTACAGGCCAAATGATAGCTAACATTTCTTTCTCTATCGTAGAATAGCGTATTTCCGTGTCCGATAGTGTCCTGCTAGCGAAAGATATGGGTCTGTCTTTGGTGTCTGGGCCATGTGACAACACAGAGCCTATCGCATAATTACTTGCGTCTGTAGTCAAGGTGAATGATTTGTTGAAATCAGGGTATATGAGTATAGGATCATTACAAAGAAGATCTTTCGACATTTCGAATGCTTGTTTAAATTGGTCGTCTATTACTATTGATTTATTTCCTTTTAACAGTCTTGTTATGGGTTTAGTTATCTTTGCGAATTCTTTTATGAATTTCCTGTAATGCCCCTACAGTTTTTGATACTAGTACGTAAGTGCTGAAATAAGTACTAATAAGTCTTCACAAGCCTGATGTGACCACTGCACCATCTACGTCCTTTCACCCTGTCCAAAAAAACTAATAACCTCTCTGTCAATCTCCTATCAGAATGCAAGAGGCTTACGTAGTAAGCTGCCGAAATTGTATTCTGATAGTTTTGCATTCGCCTCCCATGTTATTGTGTTCACAGAAACCTGGTTAAAGCCGGAGATTCTAAGCTCCGAAGTTTTTCCAGCTGCGTTCACGATTTATCGGGTAGATCGTCCTGTCAGGCGCGGAGGTGGGTTCTCATAGCGGTTAACTCCACTCTTACGTCAGAATAAGTAACTTTCGAGGAATACAACGATGCTGAATTCCTTTGTGTAAGGCTATTATTCAATGGTAGCTTTATTTTTATTACATGTTCCTACATTCCCCCATTGTCGGAACTTCCTATTTTTGGGAACAACAGACTTTTTGATAGGGACCATTAAGTAGTCCTGGGTGATTTTAATATCCCTGGGGCTATTTGGTCCTTAAATAACTCCTCTTACACACTTCAATCTTCAACACAACATGATTTTATTGCTGGCTTGTTCGACATTTCACTGTCTCAAGTCAACCATGTACGAAATTCCTTAGGGCGCTTGCTTGATCTTTGTTTTGTCTCTGATCCGGCAAGAGTTAGTTTAGCGAGGGTTGCGCCGCTGACGCAACCAATGAAAACATTGGTGCTGATATAAAGAATATATCCGATCGTCCAGCCAAAAGAGTCTATTGCTTTCGCAAGTCGGACTTCGACCGGCTGAATAATTTTATTTACGATTTTGACTGGTCCGATTTATACATGTGCAATGACATGGCTGTTGCCATGGATATTTTTTACAATGCCATGAATTCATTTTTCTCTGAATGTGTTCCGTTATACTATCCCTCAATTTCGAATAAGGCCCCTTGGTTTACAAAAGAATTGAGTCGCCTAAAAAATGTAAAGTTTAAAAAAAACCGGTTATCGCACTGTCCTCTCTAAATATATATCGGCTCGGTCAAACTTCACCCTGCTGAACGCGCAGTGTTACAAAAACTATTTAACTCGTTGTAGGGTCCAATTTTCACAGGATCCTAAACAGTTTTATAATTTTGTAAACACTAAACGTAAACCATTAACGCATCCTTCCTCGCTATCCTTTGAAAATGCAAGCGTAAATTATGATTAGGAAATTGCCGATCTTTTTGCTCAGTTTTTTCAAACAACTTTCTCTATTACCACTGACTTTAATCAGACATATTCTTACAACATGCCCAAATCGAACCTAATTTTCAGTCCTAGTTTAAACGAAAGCTCTCTTCTTTTAGATCTTCATCGTGTTAAGCCAGTTTATTTGCCGGGTCCCGACGGAATACTGGGCTGTGTGCTTAGGTATTGTGCCGATTTCCTGTGCTCTCCCCTTCTGAAATTGTTTACCTTATCCTTAGAAAGGATGCCCGAAGTTCTAACTAACTCTAGAGTACTTATGTACGCGGATGATGTTAAGCTTTGTGTGCAATATAAGGACGTCGCTTGCCAGTCTGATTTNGCACTTTCCCCTTATTTGGAAGGAATCATTTGTTATTCCTCTCCACAAAAAAGGTAACAAATCGGTGGCCAACAACTATAGAGGAATCTCTACGTTATCGGCCATCCCTAAACTTTTTGAAAATATTATTACTCCACAATTGCAGCACCTTTGTAGATCATATTTCGTGCATGGTGATGACCTTACTAAAACTTTATATATTTCATTAGTTCGTCCTATCTTAGAATATGGATCTTGCGTTTGGAGCCCCCAGTGAAGGGGCCCACAGTACACGCATTGAATCGGTTCAAAATAACTTTTTGCTTTTCGCTTTACGCGGCTTAAACTGGGATGCTGAACAGAGATTACCCTCCTATCATAGTAGACTTCTCCTAATTAACTTACCCTCCTTAGCCAATCGTAGAATTATGCTAGGCATTACTTTTATTTATAACTTTATTCACGGCGACGTGGAAAGTACTGACTTGTTAGGTCAGCTCAATTTCCACGTACCGAGTAGAAATACTAGATCCTATATATCCTTAGTTTTGCGCCATTGTAGAACTGCATGAACCCCTTAGAGTACTGTGTGCAAGTTATAATGATTTGTACTCAATAATACTAATAATACAATAATACAATAAACTAAAAACTTTAATCCTAACACACTTAGTACGCATGCAAGGAAACATTCAGGCAGCACGCCGGTGGTTTATTTGCGCCCCTGATATGCAGAGCAGTGCCTGCCGCTGGGTTTTTTCCATTAGCTTGTTGTATGTGTTCTTTTCCGTGGCTTGCCACCACACTAAGACTCCGTACAGCAGTGTCGGACGCACCACCGATAAGTAGACCCAGTGCATCAGAGTAGCTGAAAGAATCATGTGCTGCTAAGCATCTTCTTGGATGCATAAAGCGCTATGGCGCCCTTTTTCACCCTCTCTAGTACATTGGGTTTCGATGCCAGCTTTTTGTCTAGGACAGTGCCGAGGTATTTGGCTTGTGTTTTCGGGGTCAGCCTGGTTGCATTGATTTTTGGGGGGATCCATAGCGGTACCTTGTTTCTCTTGGTAAAGAGAATGAGGTCCGTCTTATCCGCGTTAATACTGAGTCCTACCTTGTCCGCCCACTCACATATATTCCTAAGCGTTGATTCTATGATCGAGCTGAGGGTTGATGGACATACACCCGTGATAATTATGCTTCTGTCATCCGCATATGCTGTTATCTTTGGGGCTTTTCTCTCGAATCTCTTGATCAGGTCGTCGACCACAAGGTTCCATAGGTGGGGCGGTAGGACTCCACCTTGTGGTGTGCCCCTGTGTGCTCCCTTCACCATGGTGGCAGTGCCCCAATGAGATTGTACCCGCCTGCAACTTAGCAGGTTATGTACCCAGAAGTTGATGGCGGTGTGCGCTCCAGTTGCCTCTAAGCGGCCCATTATTGCGTCTGTACTGACGTTGTTGAAGGCCCCGGATATGTCCACAAACGCTTCGAGGGCGTATTCTTTATCGAGCAGGGCTTTCTCGATGGTGGCTACTGGCGAATGTAGTGCCGTCTCTCTCGCTGATGGGTTGACAGTAGTCCTCCCACATCGTTCCTGATGTAAAGTTCCAGCAGCTTTTCTAGTGTGTTCAGTAAGAAAGAGGTAAGGCTTATCGGTCTGTAATCCTTGGGGCTCACGTGACTACTCTTTCCTGCTTTGGGCAGGAAGACAATCCGAGATGTCCTCCATTGGATAGGGATATATCCCGCGCTTGTACAAGCTCTTTATATTGCGTAGAGCCATGGGGTGATCTTTTCTTTGGTCACCTGTAGCATGGCTGGGAATATTCCATCGAGTCCCGGTGCTTTTATGCCCGCTTTTAGCCCAGTGAATTCTTCTGGAAGTTATTAGATCTATTGGAAGATGCTCTTCACACGTTGCTAGTACCTGGTGCTCATTGGCATCGGTTACTTCTGTGCATCCTGGGATGTGCGCTTCCATTAGTGCTGTTAGGGCCTCTTCGCTGCCTCAGTCCACTTTCCATCTTCACTTTTGAGCTGACTCAGTAAGGTAGGTTGCTACGAGAGCAACTTCCGGAGTCTCGCCGTTTCTGGGGCCGTCTCTATGTTGGAGCAGAAGTTTCTCCAAGAGCTTCATTGCGCCCATCGTATCTCCTTCTTGTAGTCCCTTAGTACGATTTTGTATTAGTCGTTGATTGTGTCATCTTTCGCTTGTTTAGCGATTTTGAAGAACTCTCTGAGATTGTTTCTTTGGAGAGAGAGGTCCTTGTTCCACCATGGTGGCTTGGTTCTCTTCCAATTTCTCGATATTGGGCATGATGCGTGGTGCGCATCTAGTAATTCCTTGGATAGCGTCTCTAGGGACTTTTCTATTTCCTCCACGGATGTAACTGTGCCTGGACCAGTCGCGAATCTCCTGCCTGCAGGGTGTGCGCGTCCTTGTCCCCAGGGTGGCGCTTTTTGAGGCGTAGGTAGACACTACCTAAGCCCCACACCATTTTCCCATACCTGGGGTACAGGATGTCCTCCGCCTCCTTGTTAATCTGGAGGACTGCACACTGGCCCCCCTCTTTGGGTGTCGGGCTCGCAATGTGCAGTATCTTCCAGTCTGCGGTGGGAACGTCCGGGTTTTGGCGCTGTAGCAGCTTCAGCGCCTGGTCGCCTTGAATTGCGATGGGAAAGAGTACCTTCGCCTTCGGGATGGATGGGATAACTCCCTATCCACTACCTCGAGCTTGGCCCCCTCCCACACCGCCTCCATTTGGCTGACCGTTTGCGTCAGCCACTTCCGAGTCGGGTCGTCCATGCACTTCTGGATTTTGACCCCGTTCAGCTACCCTGCACTATCAAATGTGGGAACCACCCACTTTTATGCCTTCCGCCAGGCACCTCCAACCATAGCTAATGGTTCATCTCCTCCTGCTTTGGACAAAAATAGTTGAATACCCCAAGTATTCTGATAGGAAAGTTGTAAGAAAGTGGTTAGCTTTTTGTTAGTTTTGTTAGTTTTTAATAAAACAAACTAAATTGAAACTAAATTTTTTTTTTTCAGTTTTAAAAAAATTTTTATTTGAGTAAATCGATAAAAATAAAGCTAAAAAATTAAATAAAAAATCTTTCTAAAAAATTGTTTTCCTTAAGAAAATTAGATTTTTTTCACTTTGATACCCCATAAAAAGGCGAAAAAGTGGGCGTGGGCAACATTGTCCAATACATATATAAATTTTACAATATTTACCTGGTATATGCCGTTTAAATTATTTGATTATCTTATTTGGTTTAAAAGGTATGATATTTCGCAAGCTCAAGTCAGAAAAGGCGCCACTGTGCGGCGTTGGGCACTGCGGCTTGTGACGGCCTGGGTAGTTGTACTCCCACAGTCATATTGGAACTGGATGCACTTGGGATCTGAGGAGGATAGTCTCTCAAGGACTTTCCATTCTGATAC
>VNJQ01007134.1:0-13165 GCA_008042515.1 Drosophila truncata | reverse complement strand
AGAGAGAGAGAGAGAGCGAGAGGGTTAGTTTTTGAGCGCAAGAAATCACAAGAGCGAGAGAGCTATGAACCGCTTAGCTGCAGCTAAAAGCTAACGACACTCAAGCGGGGAAAAAGAAAAAACGGGATAAGAAGAAAAAAAAGAAAGATAAGATCACCGTCTTAGCACAACTAAAAATGTTTATTAAAACACAAAATTACACAGAAAAGTGCATGCACGCGCGGTAGCAAAACGGTATATATATTTACTGATGATAGTTAAAAAATATAGAGGAAACCCCGGTGGTTTAAAATCAAAATAAACAAAAATTCGGAGCGCAAAACAAAAACACGACCGTTCGCTAAGAAGTGAGAGAACGAATGATTAATAGAAAGTATTAAATTAAAACTTTGTTTTTTCCTTCCTTGAAGGCTTAGGCTTACTTCATTAAATAGTGCTGTAATATCACAGAAATGCACAATTGATCAAAAATTCTGAATTTTCTAAGGCTCAATGAAGCTCTTTAACATCCTTCCCTTTAGTTTTTAAAAAACTGACTACTTTTCTTAAATTAAAAAGGCGCTTTAAGCATTTTCCACGGCTTAGCCATCTAACTTCGGTGTACATAATTAAATACCCATATTCTGCATCTAACTCCTCCAGGAACTTCTTAAATTCTCTATGCGTTAATGAGGGACCCACATGTAAACGGTCAAAATATGGACATTTTTTGTAAAATTGTTTTTTTTTTTGGGAAATAGTTATCCAATTTTTGTGAAACTTTAGAGATATTTTCAAATAAAATTAAAGATGATAAAAAAAAATTAATTAGCCAGAGTACCAGTTAATTAATCCAGAGTACTCATGTACGCAATGATGTTAAACTTTGCTTGCAGTACAGGGATAGTTCATGCCAATCAGACTTACAATCGGATTTTGACAACTTCCAAGCATGGTGTCATGCTAATGCTTTACATCTCAACAGCTCTAAATGCAAACTGATGACTTTTTCACGCATCACACCCCTGTTTGCCACTTATACGCTTAACGACTGCTTTTTGGAAAGAATTACTCTGGTACATGATTTGGGGGTCCGCTTGGATCCTAAACTTTCGTTCTCCGAACATATTTCCTGTATGGTTAACAAAGCCAGAGGCATGCTTGGTTTCATTAAGAGGTGGACAAAGGAATTTGACTCTCCTTATGTAACGAAGACCCTTTTTACTTCGTTAGTTCGCCCCATATTGGAGTACGGTTTGTGTGCCTGGAGTCCTCAATTTGGAGTCCATAGTAACCGCATTGAATCTGTCCAAAAGAACTTTAGAAAGTTGATATATGTCCAAAAAGCTTCATTTACGTTTGGAGTGGGTTCCGGCAAGGTTTTAGTAAAACAAAGAGAACAAATTTGACTGTTTGCATTTTAAAATTTAATTAAAAATTATCCTGCTATTAAAAAAGGTTTGCGTTAAATAAATTGTATTAAATATCAAAAATGCCACGAGCAGCCGAATTATCTAAAGAAGAGCAGATCCAAATAAGAACTATGGCTGAATGTGGCGTGGTATTGCCAAAAAACAATAAATAGGCATCGAAACAGTGTAGGAAACTTTTTAACGTCACCCCAAAAATATGCCCAAAAGAATCGCAAAGGTGCAATTCCAAAGATTAATAACCGCATTAAGCGCCACATTAGAGCTTTGGCAACTGCCAAAAATTTAAGCTGCGCCCAAATTAAGGTAAATTTGAAGTTACCAATATGTAGGCAACGGGTGCAACAAATTTGCCAAAAAGATTTGCATCTCACATACGAAGTTTTTTAGGACTATATCCTTAGACCGCCTAGAGGCAGACTTCGAATTTGGCTGACAAAAATTTCAATTAAATTTTTTTGGTTTTATTTAAAAAAAAAAATAACGTAACATACTTTTTATCCCGATCGACAGGACAGCGTTCTCGTTATACTCCTCCGAAATGGCTGCACTTATATAGTAATGAAGTAACAGTAAATAGACTGTGAACGTAACGTATCGTACATTTATGTGTGTGTCATATGCCCCTGGAATAAGGCCCTGCGGACAACTGTTCTAAAGCTGTCAGTTCTGCAGCTATAATGCCGCGACCAAGACGGTCGAATCTTTCCCGACAAAGCCGTAATGCAAGAAGAATACAAAATATTGCATATGAAAGGACTGAAGAAGAACGAGAACAGCGCCGCGATAGTATGGATCGACATCGACAGAGGTCAACAAGTGCAGATTTGAATCGAGCTGCGTTTCGATACGATTGCAGCAATGATTACAGCTGGCTTGTTTGCGAGTATTGTGGTGCATTAAAGTTTTCCGGAGAAACGCCTGGATTATGCTGCGTTAATGGTAAAGTGAAATTGCCAGTGTTGACTCCGCCACAAGAGCCATTGTATTCATTGCTTTGCGGCGAAACACAAGAATCACGCCACTTTCTTGCAAATACTCGAAAATACAATAGTTGTTTCCAAATGACGTCATTTGGGGCAGACATTATCGAAGAAGGAGGTTTTAATCCGACATTTAAGGTATTTATTTTTGTACTTACATATCTCCCACCCAAAAATATTTTGTAGATACAAGGACAGATTCACCATCGAATTGGATCATTACTACCTTTCGAAGATACACAGAATAAATTTTTACAAATATATTTCATGGGCAACATGGAAGAACAACTTGATCGACGCCTAGGGATCAATGCAGGAATGAAGCGAGCAATTCTTCAAGACTTGCAGTGTCTGCTTCATGAACATCATGCGTTGGTCAGGTTGTTTAAGAGTGCTTTAGAGCGCATGCCAAATGATGACTATAAAGTTGTCATCAAAGCAGATAAACGACCATCTGGAACACACGAACGCACATTTAATGCTCCAACAGTAGACGAAGTTGCCATCCTGATTGTTGGTGAACAATTTGAAAAACGCGATATTGTGCTTACACGTCGCGATACTGGGCAACTGCAACAAATATCGGAAACTCATCGATCATATGACGCATTGCAATACCCACTGATGTTTTGGAAAGGAGAAGATGGATATTATTTTAATATTAAAATGATAAATCCATTGAATGGTAAAGTAAACTGTATTATTTGCCTTTGAAATGGTTAATTATCAAATTTTTAATTTCAGGTGAAGAAACTACAAAGAAAGTTAGCTCAATGAATTATTATGCATATCGTTTGATGATTCGTCAAAATGCTGACAACTATTTGCTGCGGTTTCGTCGATGAAACGCACTGGGTCGGTAACATTGATAACGGTACTTAGTCACAATCTTCTTTTTGAACGCTTTTCGTTCGCAATTTTTAAAATTCATGGAAATTCGTCAGAAGATCTCGTGTTTGGGTTGGAATAAATAATAGAAACGCGTTCGTATTTGGTCAAAATCTGTGGTTATTCTTCGTTTGAATTAAAATAAAAGGTATTGTTTGGAATATTTTTATTACAAGGAGTGCTATTACAGAAATTTGTTGTACATTTTATCATTTAATGTTGTTAAAAGCATCAAAATGGGTCGTGAAGCACAGTAGAGAAGAATCTAATCCTCAAATTAAAAGCCGAAGGCCAATCCATGGGACATGTTGCCGAACCATTGGAATGCTCAAAAAAAAGTGGTTTCTGCTATCCAATATACAGACAAACAGGAAAAACGTGGCAGAAAGCGAGCAACTTCTACAAAATTTGACACGATCCTTATAAGGAAGTCGAAAAAGGAGCCATTTCTTTCGTCGAAGGATCTTAAAAACTACATGAACGCATCCGTAACGAGTCGCAATATTCGCAACAGACTGATTGAGCACGGTTTGAAAGCGCATTCAGCAAGGAAAGTTTCTTTTTGGAGCAAGGTGCATATCGAAAGGCGACTGTGCTTTGCCAAAAACCAAGACACCCGCCAAAACTGATAAAATGTCCTTTGGTCCGATGAGACAAAGATTGATTTATTTGGATCTGATGGTAGACCCCATGTTAGACGCCCAAAAAACACAGCACTCGATCCCAAATACTCTAAAAAGACGATGTAATGCTATGGGGATGTTTCCCTGCTTCAGGTGTTGGTCCACTTTATTGGATACAAGGCAATATGTGTGCTACAGACTATGTAAACATAATGAAGGACGTTATGTTACCACATGCTGAAGAAGTGGGAATTTATGCAGGATAACGATCTCAAACTCACATCGAAGCTTGCAAAAAAGTGGTTCCAGGACAATAAAGTTGACGTTATGGATTGGCCAGCTCAGTCACCCGATTTAAACCCTATTGAGCATTTGTGGGGTATTCTTAAAAAACGTTTATGTGGTTTTCAACCAACAAGTCCAGGAAAGTCCAGCTCCAATCTGGTGGAGTCTATACCTCGTAGGTATGCTGCAGTTTTAAAAACCGTGGTAACGCAACAAAATATTAAAACTGAAAACATTTCATGGTAAATTTAGCTAAACTAGTCAATTTGGATACAGATTAAGCATTTCGTTTCTATTTTTATTTCCAGGTCAAAAACATAAAATTTAACTTAAGTATAAATTTTAAGCTAAATGAATGAAGTTAAATGCATTTTTGTTTTCTAGTATGTAAGATAGATGTATATATATCAAAGAAAAATTAAAATTTCCACTCATTACCACGTTCCTTAATAAAAATACGTATTTAAACACAAAGTAAAAATTCGTTTCTTTATTTTTTCCATCACTGTATGTAAAAATAGAAACGGAACGTTTAACATTTATTAGGTTGAACCAAGCCAAACTGCGTTCTGAGGAGTACATCCATTTACGCGATGCAGTTAGTACTGAAGGAAATGCAGCTAATATTGGTCGATTAACTATTCTGCCGGCGACGTACATTGGTAGCCCACGTCATATGCATGAATATGCACAAGATGCAATGACATATGTTCGTCATTACGGCCGGCCAGATCTCTTTATTACTTTTACCTGTAATCCAAAATGGATAGAAATTACTCAATTGCTGCTTCCCGGACAAACATCGAATGATAGACACGACATCACAGCACGTATATTCAGGCAAAAAATTCGGTCCCTGATGAACTTTATTGTTAAACAACGCGTCTTTGGAGATACTCGATGCTGGATGTATTCAATCGAATGGCAAAAGCGAGGCCTGCCGCACGCACACATTCTTATTTGGTTAGTGGATGATGTTGTTACTACTAATATGATTCATGGACCGTGTGGTGCCATCAACCCCCAATCACCTTGCATGGTCGATGGAAATTGCTCTAAACGATATCCACGGAAATTAACGGCGGAGACTGTCACTGGCAACGATGGGTATCCGCTGTATCGGCGTCGATCACCAGATGACAACGGTCGCTGTCGTTGTCGACAACAGTTGGATTGTTCCATATTCGCCACTTATTTCTAAAACGTTCAAGATTTGGCGGATTTGGCCTGTTTAATCCTATGCTGAGATAGGATGTTTATAATGGAAGGTTGACTTCCCTTCAACACTGCTGGCCTAGAGACTCAGTCAGTATGATAGTAAATAAAAGTGTTAACGACAAAGCGTCGGATATTCTTTTATAAGAGCTTGTGCTCTGGATTTATTGAATTCCAATTAAGAACTAAACTTAAAAGCTAACAAAAGTGAATATCATAGCGGCCACTCCAATGGGTAGTGCTTGCCGGCTATGCATGAGCTTCCGGCCAGACGCTGTGTCAGCAGTTTGGCCGGAGCGAGCTTTCGGGCGGACGGTCATTGCCGTTGCCCGGCTGAGTTAGTTAACTACTCCCCCCTCAGGAACAAGGCCGCCCTCGGCCGACCCTATTTGGGCAATCATCTCTGTTATCTGGGCCGTAGATCTCCTGGCCTGGATGACTCGCCGATAGGTTAAGCCGACGCAGATCAACGCGCAGCATATGGCTCCTGCCACTAGTACTATCTGATGTGAATGATAGTCGTTGATATCCTCCCCGAATCTCTTAATATGCTCCAGGTTACGCTCACTCAAGCGGTGAAGGTAAGGGAGGCTGAGTATATCATGTTCTAGGGTGATATTGAGGGAGGGCGCGCTAGCCACTCCTGGGACCCTCTTTTGGGCCGCGCCATAGTTGGCGTACCGGGTTTCATTAACCGTGGCACTTTCGGCGAAGGTGACAAGGTGAGTTCCTCGCAGGTGAACGCAAGTGCCATTGTCCACGCACACATGAGCCGGGCGATCGTTGATAATGATAATACCTTCGTCCACGAAGGTGACCGGATGCAGGTCGCTGGGTTGAATGTCGCAGTGTGCAACTCGTCCAGCGTGGAGTTCTTGGGCGCATGATCTTCTTTGCGCCAGACGACAGAAAGTGGCTCCCGTTGTTACAGAGCAATTCTGGACTGTGTGAATTTCTCCGCTGCAATCCGCAATGACCTGGTCCTCCAGTCTAAGCATTGTGTCATGATGTGACATGGGGAAAACAGTGATTTTAACGCAAGCTGACTTGACTTTAGGGAATTTAATAATAAAGTGCAAAATGTTAATGGACTGTAATATTTTGACGGACGCAACGGATAAAATGTCTTTAATAGGGGTATCGGTGGGCTCCTCAATCCACACATTTTCCACGTCTGCATGATCAAGAATGCTAGGGCTAACGACATTGATTTTGGCAAGAGCCACTGCCAGTAATAAGTTCTGCAGCTCCATTGCAATCATTATGTTGCGGGACAATAACATCTCATACAGGTGTCCCGAGTCAATTTGGGAGTCTTTAGCCGACCTCAGAATTTGATTAACAGTGGCGGTGATACTATTGATTTGTTCTTGTATTTTGTTGTTAATATTAACCTGTCTATTGTTTGCGTTTATGAGTTGAAATTCGGTAAGTTTAATTTTCTCAAAGTCCTCCGCGTCTGGCGTTCCCGCCACTACCTTTAGTGCCGTCCCTAAGAAGTCTAAACTTCTAGCTACCCTATGATGGATACTCAATGAATTGAGCAGGTCACGCAGGTGAGCGACATCTACGCTCAAAAGTTTCTGCATGTGCGACTGGGGAAACATGTTAAGCATGCCACCAGTCTCTTCCACCACGCGCCTATATTCTGAGAGGTTTGCTGAATGTTTCACGAATGCAAACTCTTCCCATACTAAAATTCGACCATCAATGATGGGAATGTACTTGGCCTGCGAGTAGTCCGTGACGTGTGCCGATGTTAAGGTCAAAAGGAATAACAGAGGTAAAGAAGTGAACCTGTAATATTCGTATTTATTGTAGTGTTTTTCAAAATTTAAGTAGCCCACCACCAAACATGTAAAATAAAGCGTAGTGAATAAAAATTGGTATAAATGGATAATGAACATGAAAACCATGATAATAATAAAACCTGTGCCAAGCGGCTAAAGAAACTAAACATAGAAAAAAAATGGAAAAAAAAACTATGCCAAGTGGCTAGGAATAAAAAATATGATATAACAAGATAGTGAAAGATTATCAGACGAATGTCGGTAAGATCAAGCTTCGTCTACCTAAGGTTGTCCTTGTGGACCACCCTCCCCTTAATGAGGACTGTGGTCCCCATGTCCGCTTCCACAACTTTCTCTTCACACAATGGGGAGAGTTTGTTGCCTAGTCGTCTGTTTGATTTCACCAGGACTTTTTCGCCAACCTCGAACACCCTGTTTTGTCGGGAAGCATTTTCCCTGTTCCTGAGCTTATCCTGGGCAAGTTTTATCTTATCCTGAACCTCATAAAGCGGCTCATCCGACTGTGTTTGAATGACATCGGCCGGCCTCTTGTCGATGACCGAATGGATAGATTTATTGTATCTGGCTGTGGCCAGCAGGATTAGCTCCACGGTGTCACTGATACCTTTATCAATTTTAAGGCATCTGGCAAGCTCCACCAGAGTGCTGTGGAAACGCTCCACTTGTCCGTTCGAGACACTGTGGAGGGGCGGTGCGTTTGAAACGCTGACGCCGAAATGGTTTTCCAGCATGGTCAAAATAGTGTGCGAGTTCAACGATGGTTCGTTGTCGCAGTATATGACTCTGGCTTTAGGGAAAACATTCATCAGCATTAGTAATGCCGGTTTGAGATCCTCTATGGTTCTAGATGGAACTGGTTGGACCATGGCAAATTTCGAGAATTTGTCAATGCATGTAAGGAAATACTTCTTGTCCGTGGAAAAAACATCTATATGTAGCATTTCCCCTACATGAGATGGGACTGGCGTCTCGCCAAGCTCATGCTTCTTGGGATGTCTATCATATTTGGCCTTAGCGCATGTTCTGTTCAATTTAGTCATTTTTGGGAAGTAGTACTCTGAGAGTACTTGCTTAACATTTTCCTGGGCCGATCTGTGGGCCCTATTATGTTCGGCAGTGAGGACTTCTCGTCTCTCAGCGACCGCAAAAATGTCCGTGACACGTTTTTTGCAGTGCCAAATTTTGGTGGCTGGGAATTGCCGAACCAATTCATCCTGTATCATCGCTAGCGTGCAAATCGCAATGAATGGCGTTTACGCCTTTAGGGACGATAATGTCTGCGAGTTCTTCCAGCAACGACTCCTTGCATACGAAGTTGATGTCGTGCCGTCTCTTATTTCCGAAGAGAACGAAGCTGCGCTTGGACGGAAAGCGTGCTTCCAGAGTTATCTGGTTTTGAAAGCAATTAAGAGGCTTGTCCGTAGTTTCAATTGTGTGGGTAAGCGACAGCTCACTGTGAATTGTGGCTGCGCTTGAAAAAGCTTCCTCCTCTCCCAGAACGTTAAGTTGCTGTCTGGAGAGGGCATCTGCGACGAGATTATCTTTGCCGGGCTGGTAAAAAAGTTTAGCACCGGACTCGTCGATGCGAGCTTTCCACCTTTTGATTTTTGCGTTCGGATTGGATTCCGACACTGCAAAGGTCAAGGGCTGGTGATCAGTAAAGATGTTTATATCTTTGACTGCGTACAAATAGTGGCGCAACTTGGCCAGCGCCCACACTATGGCTAATAGCTCCCTTTCGTTGGTAGCGTAATTAACTTCTCTGTCCTTAAGGGTCCTCGAGATCATAGTGATAGGTCGTCCCTCTTGGGATAACACTGCGCCAATGCCGTAAGCTGAGGCATCCGTCGTTAGATCGAATGCCTTTTTATAGTCTGGGTATCTGAGGATGACATCCTCGGAAGCCAGAATGTTACGCAATTTGCTCATCAAATTGTACCGGGATGTTCTTGGATCTGTGCCTACTGACACTTCCGTTCTCCCCTTTAAAAATGTCCGACACAGGTCTAGCTACTGACGCAAAATTTTTTATGAAGCATCGGTAGTAGCTGGCCAGGCCTAAGAACGACCTGACTTCAAACACGTTTTTAGGCTCAGGGAATTCCTGAATAGCCTTAATTTTTTCCGGGTCACCGTTGTTGGTGACGATAAACCCGAGAAAGCTAACGCTTTTTTTGAAGAATTTAGACTTCTGTGTTGAAACCCTCATGTTAGCATCGTGTAGGTTCTTGAGAACCCAATCTACGTGCTGGATGTGGGCGTTTTCGTCTTCTGAAAAAACGATGACGTCATCCACATAAACGTAGCAGAATTTGCCGATCTGCTCTCGCAGAATGTCATCTATTGTTCTCTGGAAGATGCTGGCCGCATTCTTCAATCCAAATGGCATCCGGCGAAATTCATATTTCCCTCCGTTGACGGAAAAGGAAGTTTTCTCGCGGTCGCGCTCTGCTAGTATAATCTGGTGGTAGCCAGACTTTAAGTCTAGCGTAGTGAAGTACCTGGCCTTGCCTAGGTTACTAAGTATCATGGATATGTTCGGCATTGGATAGCGATCGGGTATCGTCCTCTCGTTTAATTTACGAAAGTCCAATACCAACCGCATTTTTCGATTTCCAGCCTCGTCGGTGCCATTCTTGTCTACTACCCATATTGGGTTATTGTAGGGGGATTTCGACTTTTGTATGATGCCGTTATTTAGCAGATCTTGAATCTCGTTATTGACGAAATCGGCTGCTCCCATTGGATATGGGTAAAGTTTGGCATAGATCGGCTCCTCATCAACAGTTCTGATGGTGGCTACCACAGACGTGTTGTAAGGTAAGGCCTCATTTGGGTCCGCGAAGGCTTTTTTCCTGTCGCGGAGCATTTTTAGAAATGCGTTTCTAACTAAAGGCGGTGCATCCGAGCAGTCCACTTCAGTAAAATTAACATCGGGGCATGAGTGGAAATCAATTTTTTCTTCTCTATTGCCCCATTTGAGATGGCCAGAGGCCAGACAAAGCGATGCCCCTGCCTGTTTAAGTAGGTCGAGGCCGACGATCGCATCAAAGGAAGACAAGTCAGATAAAATGAAGAACGTGGCCTTCAAATTGAAAAGTTTTATGAAGCATTTCCTAGTGATGGTGGTAACGCCGTGAATGGAATGGAGTTTAAAGGGGGTTTCGACCGGTACGCTTTTCAATCCTTCATGAGGACAGATGAAATTTTTGGCAGCGCCCGTATCAATAAGAAGTTTCATATTTATCCCCGCTACTCTTCGTCTGATGACGGGTAGCAAGGATTTTCCCCTAAAAAATGGACGGCATCGGAGTCGTACTCGCAGATGCCGTCTTCATCTATTTCTACTGCCGCGCTGGAAGCTGCGGTGGTGTAGGTGTCAGCCGTAGTATCGGCGCTTTGCGCAATGTGATTTACTCGCTGTCTTTTGGGTGGGCCGGATCGGTCAGACGCGGTCGGCTTCTTATTTTGGTACGCTGGGGCCTGCGATGGCCTAAGCATTTTGGACAGCGATGGGTCGATATCCATGGGTTCGGGCGTATTTCTACGAAGCCTATCACTGTGCGGGGCAGAGTGTACCTGAACTTGGTGTTGTTTGGAATAGTGGGGATTTTTACCGCCACTAGGCTGGGAATTGGCATGAGGGGCGGCTTGATGACGCTCCTGTGCCTTCGGAAATTGCTTTTTGTCTTTATCTTCTTGGCTTCTGGCAAATGTTGAAGCAAAGGTGTACCTATCATGGTTCGCCTCCACCTCTTGAGCCAATGCAAGTGCTGTTGGCATGTCCTTGGGCTTAGCCGCGAAGAGGACATCAGTGAGACTGCGTCTTAATCCAGAGATAAATACGCGAAGGGCGTCATCCCGGAATTTTTCGCATAAAACCTGTACAGCCGTGGCTTCGTATGACATGGTCACCTTATTGGTAAGGAGGGTGAGCTTCTTTTCAACTTCATCATAATATTGTAGAAGCGAGAGATTCCCTTGTCTAAGGGTACCCATCTCCTGCTCTATGACATGCATTGACCGCTTGTCACTATACGTAAAGTCGAGTCGATCTATAATCGCGTCGAAATTAAGCACTGTGCCAAATGAGGATAGCACGGAATCGGCTGATCCCCTTATTTTGCTCCTAATTATGATGACCGCCTGATAATGGCGTGAAGTTCCCTTGAAACTTCTAAAAATAAAGTATGCTCCTACCGCCGCCTGCCGCCAGGAGACGTATGTTTCCTGGGCTCCCGAAAATTCGGGCAGGCATTTGACGGCGTCTAGTGGCTCATTACAAACGACGTCGCTGGTTAAATCTATAGGTTTATAGACTTTAATCTGAGGAGCCACTGTTTGGGCGGGTGCGACTTTTATCGCCGCCACCTGGTCGGCCAGTCGTTTAATAGTCTGGCGCAATTCATTCTCCCTACGCTGGCCTTCAGCGGCCGCTTCTTGTAGGGCATGGTTGACGGCAGCCTGTACTACCGCCTGCAGTTGATCTGTGTTAAATGCCACATTTATGGCTGCGGGTTTGCCTGCGTTTACACTTTTCGGTGTAGAAGTTCCGGCCGGCTCTTCGGTCTCGGCCTCAGATTCGCTGTCGAACTGCTTGTTGTTCCTATATTGCTGGAATGGGTTGCTCATATGGAGTTGTGCAAGCTAAATCGCCCTAATGAAAAAATGTATGCTCAAGCGGTCTTGCCCATGGATATGGCGGGGGGCCGCGGGGCTGAGTTGCCGCTTGGTAACGATGGACGAGAGCTCTTTGAGCTGTTGCCTTGCCAAGCAACGACAAGGGAGAGGGGATCGCGGGGACCGGCCCTCTGTTATGGAGAACAAATATATAAACAACAAAAATTTACACAGTAAAAATCCGCGGTGGCTAAGCTGCCGTTCTCAAAGACAAAGAAGCAAAGCTAAACAAAGTCGGAATACAGCGTAGCGGTGTCAAGTTCGAGTGTCGTAGTGGATTGGGACAGCGACAACAAAAAAAACAAACCCAATATTTTTGCGAAGCTATAATTAACAATAAAATTGTTTAAATAAATTCACGATTTATTAATTCTCCAGCAGCGCCCTTGCGCTTATATGGGAATATAAAATATGTGTGTTTTAATATACGGCTACACGTAAATGAAACTCATAATTGTGAAATTTATTTAAATTAAATGCAAACAATACACAAAATAATACATGTAAAATCACCAATACACTTGTCAAGCAAATAATGAGTGTGAGTACGAAGTTGTGTTTGTGGGGCTGCAGAGAATATTCTAGCAGCGAGTTGTATTTATTTAAAAAAAATGTAAATGCAAATGCAGACACTGGGAAAAATTCTTGGACTGAAGTGCTCACTTACATGTTTCCCAATTTGTAAAGAATGGGTAAATTTAGTTGGGCGCCAATTAATGAAAATGGGGAGATGGGGGTAATCTTGTGTACTCCCTCGCCGCTGTCTCCAGTAAGTATTAGCCGGATGGCCGATGTCAGTATCTCCGTGTGCGGCCGGTTGGCCTATTTAATCCAATGCTGAGATAGGATGTTTATGATGAAAGGTTGACTTCCCTTCAATACTGCTGGCCTAGAGACTCAGTCAGTATGATAGTAAATAAAAGTGTTAACGACAAAGCGTCGGATATTCTCTTTATAAGAGCTTGTGCTCTGGATTTATTGAATTCCAATTAAGAACTGAACTTAAAAGCTAACAAAAGTGAATATCATAGCGGCCACTCCAATGGGTAGTGCTTGCCGGCTATGCATGAGCTTCCGGCCAGACGCTGTGTCAGCAGTTTGGCCGGAGCGAGCTTTCATGCGGACGGTCATTGCCGTTGCCCGGCTGAGTTAGTTAACTTATATATATCTTATGTATAAGTTCGGGAGAGAGAGTCTTAGGTGCATATATATATTGCACGCGGTCAGCGTGAGAATATTATGAATATTATGATCGCCGTCAGCATGGGAAT
>VNJQ01007132.1:0-11701 GCA_008042515.1 Drosophila truncata | reverse complement strand
AATAGAGCTACCATTAAATAATAGCTTTACACAAAGGAATTCAACATCGCTGTATTCCTCGAAAGTTACTAATTCTGACGTGAGAGTGGAGTTAACCGCTATGAGGACCCCACCCCCGCGTCTGACAGGCCGATCTAGCCGATAAATCGTGAACGCAGCTGGAAAAACTTCGGAGCTTAGAATCTCCGGCTTTAACCAGGTTTCTGTGAACACAATAACATGAGGGCGAATGCAAAACTATCAGAATACAATTTCGGCAGCTTACTACGTAAGCCTCTTGCATTCTGATAGGAGATTGACAGAGAGGTGATTAGTTTTTTTGGACATGGTGGGAGGACGTAGATGGTGCAGTGGTCAAATCAGGCCTGGGAAGACAAATAAAAATAAAATAAAAAAGACTCCATTCCAAAAACCGCGCAAAAAAATTGCACAACTTCAGAAATTTGAAAAAATCTTGGTAATCACAATATTTTTCCAATTTTGTATGTAGCTTAGTAGATACTGAGCTTTAGGCCAAGTTTTGTGCTATTTGTGCAAGTTATACTATTTTTGGCGCGGTTTTTGGAATGGAGTCTTTTTTAAGACTTCTCTGGCTAGACTGTCCCATAATTGCAGCGTCCTCCGATGATTCCTTCGTGCCACAGGCTCACTACAACTTGCGGCAAGTGTGGAGCATGAAGCAAACTTCTAAAATTATGAAATGTTGCCGCGATCAAATAACTTTGGTTTTCTTCCACATCTATGCTTACCACCATATTTACCCGGATTGGTTAAAAATTGAAGGATATCACAACGTGTTCGATAAAATTTTCACGATATTGTGCTTACATCGAGCCAGAATCGTTTTATGCCTTTATTTTTTAAATTTTCTCGTCGGATAACAATCGACGCCGCGGAATCTTATTACAAATTTATTAAATTGTTAACAGAAATATAAAAAAAATATTGGGAAACCAAATATTTCTCTCCAGCCGGAATAATTGACATGAGTCGTATAATTTTGATAAATTTGCGGGCATGCCAAAAATCGTACTTTTTTGTTTTTTTGACCATTACTTAAAAACGGGAGGGGCAATCAGAGATAGGATCATTTCATTTTAAGCAGAATTCATCAGGCTTTCATTCTGCATACTTGGTTTCGGTTTATTATGCTTTCCCATTCTCCTACGAGGGTCGAAACTAAAATTGTCGGGGTGTCGTATAAATATGGGCAGGAGTGTATATTATATTACGGTTATTTATTTATATTTCTACTGTGTGTCAACCATGTAAAAGTGCAAATCGGGTTTCTTAAAATTCATTCGATTACTAGAATAAAATAATTCGAGCTCGTCAATTTTTTTCTGAAGAACATTTATTTATTTAGTTTTAAAAACAACAGTTTTTTTATGGACTCCGATGATAAGTTACACGTTACGTTACGTAAATCCGACAGTACCAATTTCAGTGCAGAAAATGCTCTTTCTACCGAAACCTGGGTAGCAGGCACACTATGCAACACTTTTGCTAGTTGGTAGAGACGAGGATATATGAACTTTTTGCCTTCCCAATATTCCATTATATTCTCATGCAGTCCAATTTGCTTAGCAGAGTATGTATGGATTTCCGTCAAAGCCAACTTGAACTCGGGATCATCATCGTCATCGAATTCCTCATTTTCCGAGTTCACCTCAAATCCTTCAGTAGAGAACATGTGCTCTGGGATGCTCCATCAATCTGTCTTAACGACTGACTGTGGCTTTCAGATGAAACTTCCAGTTCCTTTTTTACTATGCTCTCCTAAAAATAAATATAAATTATTTTAGAATAATTATTACATTACTTTTACAATACGCGATTACCTTTTTATTTACGGCTAGTATTTTCCGCATTAATGCCGTTAAATGATTTTTAGCATATACCAGCTGAATTGGATTTTTTATTAAAACCCGTCGAATCCGAGGATCCAAATAAATTGCGGACAGAACAATTTCATTTTCTGTAAGATTTTTTTCTCGGTTATCTAAGTATTTGACGAGGTCCTGAGAGAGTGTGCTCTCCAAAGACTTAATCGATAACTTCGTCTCAAGCCAAAGCTTATAAAAATCGCCGAAATATAATTGTTCGCGCTGCAATTTTTGAGTGGCTATAAAAATCGGTTGTAGTGCCGCAAACAGCAAGTTAATTTCCTCCCAATTTGATCCCGTTAACTGCAATGTTGCACTTAGGTTTTCTTCTGAAAACTCCTTGTATACGCATACGTTTTTAACATAGTGTATGTTGAGTTCCACCTTGTTGGCACATCCAGTAGAGGTTGGGGTAGCCCTTGTGAAGAAATGGCCAGCATTAAACATAATAGTATTGTAATTTTTAAATGTAATGTTATCGATTTAATTTTTTTACCTATAAGTCGGAGTTCGCAATGTTTTTATTATGGATCGTGCGCTATCGACAAGGACTCTCCGACTCCTCTCTTTTAGCAGGTCATGAACAGATAATTGCATGGAATGTGCGGCACATCTGATAGAAAGTATAGAGTCAACGCGAACATCTTCCATAAATTCATCACCGTCAAACTCGTCAATAAATTCAGAATTAAATTCTTTGTTCAAAAATTCAATGGCTTTAATGACATTCTTGCCATTGTCTGTCGTGACAGTGTAGACTTGCTCCTTTTTTATTGAAAACTCGTTCAACACATTTTCAATTTCCATGCTTAAATTCTGTCCCGTATGCCTTGTATGCAGATCAATCACACCAAGCGTTTTTATTTCAATGCGGTTGTCTCGATAGTATTGGACATTGATTCCCAATATACCCCTGTTATGCCTCGATGCAATGTCAATTTTAAGCGAAAGTACTCTATCCTTCAATACTTTCGAAAGATTTTCCTTTATGATGCTGTACCTTTTGCTTACGTTATTCATAACCTTTCGAGATGTTATGGGGTTCATGTCCAAGCCGCAAAAAATTTGTTCCATCAACTTTTTAAAGGGAGCCGAATCCAGCAATGCAAAGGGCACCTTCTCCTCGGTGACAAGTTGCACACAAGCTTTTTTATACCCTTGCAGGGTATTATAGTTTCAGTCAGAAGTTTGCAAAGCAGTGAAGGAGACATCTCCGACCCTATAAAGTATATATTTTCTTGATCAGCATTAACAGCCGAGTCGATCTAGCCATTTCCGTCTGTCGGTCTGTCCGTCTGTCCGTCTGTCCGTCTGTCTGTCTGTCTGTCTGTCTGTCTGTCTGTCCGTTTCTACGCAAACTAGTCCCTCAGTTTTAAAGCTATCTGTATGAAACTTTGCAGTTAGTCTTCTATATCCTCTCACTCGTACATATGTCGGAACGGGCCGGATCGGACGACTATATCATATAGCTGCCATATGAACAATCGGTAAAATTATCGAAAAAAATTATAACTTTGTCAGTTTTCAATATATTTTCACCAAATTTGATATTTGGCAAATTATTATTATTTTAGAATTTCGATTTTAATTTCATTAAAATCGGACGAATATACCCTATAGCTGTCATAGGAACAATCAGGAAAATAATAAAAAAAACCATAACTCCGCAGCTTCTTAACATATTTTTATACCCTTGCAGGGTATTATAGTTTCAGTCAGAAGTTTGCAACGCAGTGAAGGAGACATCTCCGACCCTATAAAGTATATATATTCTTGATCAGCATCAACAGCCGAGTCGATCTAGCCATGTCCGTCTGTCCGTCTGTCCGTCTGTCCGTCTGTCTGTCCGTTTCTACGCAAACTAGTCCCTCAGTTTTAAAGCTATCTGAATGAAACTTTGCAGTTAGTCTTCTATATACTCTCACTCGTAAATATGTCGGAACGGGCCGGATCGGACAACTATATCATATAGCTGCCATAGGAACGATCGGTAAAACTTTTCAAAAAAATTATAACTTTGTCAGTTTTCAACAAAACTCCACTAAATTTGATATTTGGCCATTAATTATTATTCTTGAATTTCGGTTTTAATTTCATGAAAATCAGACGACTATATCCTATAGCTGTTATAGGAACAATCAGGAAAATAATACAAAATATCATAACTCCTCAGCTTCTTAACATATTTTCATCAAATTTAAGATTTGGCCACTTAATAATTTTTCAGAATTTTAGTTTTAATTTCATAAAAATCGGCCGACTATATCCTATAGCTGCCATAGGAACAATCAGGGAAATAATAGAAAAAATCCTAACTTCGCTGTTTCTCAAGATATTTTCATCAAATTTGAGATTTGGCCACTTAATATTATTTGAGAATCTTAGTTTGAATTTCATGAAAATCAGACGACTATATCCTATAGCTGCTATAGGAGCAATCAGAGTAATAACAAAAAATTCATAGTTTTGCTATTTCTCAAAATATTTTAATCAAATTTGCGATTTGGCCACTTTTTATTATTTCAGAATTTCGATTTTAATTATATAGTTCAATTGCAATCTGCAAGGGTATATAAACTTCGGTGAGCCGAAGTTAGCTTCCTTTCTTGTTAAATTTGAGATTTGGCCACTTAATATTATTTAAGATTTTTAGTTTTAATTTCATGAAAATCGGCCAACTATATCCTACAGCTGCCATAGGAACAATCAGGAAAATAATAGAAAAAATCCCAACTTCGCTGTTTCTCAACATATTTTCATCGAATTCAAAATTTGGCCACCTAATATTTTTTGAGAATCTTAGTTTTAATTTCATGAAAATCAAACGACTATATCCTATAGCTGCCACAGGAACATTCAGGGTAATAATAAAAAATGCATAGTTTCTCAAAATATTTTAATCAAATTTTGGACTTGGGCACTTATTATTATTTCAGAATTTCGATTTTAGTTTTATAGTTCAAGTGCAATCTGCAAGGGTATATAAACTTCGGCGAGCCGAAGTTAGCTTCCTTTCTTGTTATAATAAATGTTGACAAATAACTGTTATTTTCAATTTTTTTAAATAAAAATTGGAGAATAATAATTATTTTCAATTTTTATTTTAAAAATCATAAAATAATAGTTTTTGCTTAACTTTTATATAAAAATTGAAAAATAAGAATTATTTTACAATTTATTTTATAAAAATTAAATAATAACTATTATTCTCCCATTTTTATTTTAAAAATTATAAATATTACGATCCCTGAGAAAAACATATAGAGCATCCGTTCAAAGGATGGGGGAAGGCAGATGGGGGCTGTGTGGGAATACCCTATAACTGAAATAGATTGGGTATTTTCTGACTCTCGGATTCCAAAGTTTCCTGCGGTTACATACCAATCGCCTTATAGCTATCATGGTGACATATTCTGTAAATATAGCTTGTAAGACAGTACATTTAATGTTATAAGTCATAGATGGGCAAGCCCATGGCTCATCGTGCACTCACTGCACGAGTCATTTTCTGCAGTCGGACACAAATGCATGTGAAAAATGTATGAAGAAATTGAAAGTACTGAAAATGTTTTTGTCTGTGTGCTCAATTTGCTCAATGGGCCAGACGGAGTGTGCCGGAGTGTGGGCAGAGGCCAATGTTCGGCGGCGACCCGAAAGAAAGTCGAGAGCATTCAGAGAGTTCGCGCTAAATACGGGCGTCTCCTATTTTCTTTTTGATCTTGGCAGTCGAGCTGAACAGTTCGAATTTAAAATCACCGGGAAAGAAAAAAAGGAAAAAAAACCCAAACGGAAAAAAAACGCGAGAGTCGCAATTAATGTTCGCGTTGCCGCTGCCAAGGCAAAAGGAGCAAATTTAGAACTAAACTCAGCGCTGAGTCCCTCCAGGGCTTGGCGCTTAGCAGAGGACTGCAAGGTCAAATAAGGAACATTTTTTCTCTGCCTCCGCCTCGAAGGAAGATCTTTTCGCCGCCTCCGAGCAACGAAATTGTTCAGCAGCAGCTATATATTCCCAAGGAAGCAGCGCCCACAAAATCTGCAGCAGCCAGCGATCGGCTAAACTTCGGAGCCGCACAGATAAGGAAAAAATATAATTAAGGCATTTTATTTGTTGCACCTCTCCCGATAGTTGAAGTTAAAAGGGGAAAAAAACTAACCCCCAAAACTAGACTTATAATCAGGCTAGGGTAAAAAGGAAAGGGAAAAAAAGCTATGAAAAAATCTAAATTCGCTCACTTTCCCCCTTGATTATGTAGAGAAGGCGAAAAAAAAAATATATATATAGTTTCGCCAAAGCGAGCGCAGGCGCAGCCGCGGCGGGAAGAAAAAAATGTATATTCGGTTTAATTAGTTTTAGTTTTGTGTAGTTTTGTTTTTGTAGTTAGTATTGTTTTTGTAGTTATTTATAAACTTCTCGGTCGGAAAAAATTATATAAAAGTGAAAATGTAAGGGAAAAAAAGGAACATAAAAGAAAGGAGTTAGGAAAGAAAAAAAAGAAGAAAAAAAAATAAAGCTAACATGGCGACTCCCAATTAATTTCGCCAAGTAATCGTTTCTATCCGTGAGTTGACCCTTGACCTGTCGTTTGTGTTCTTATGTGAGCCTCAGCGTTTAGTGCTAAAATTGATATTTTCTTTTGTTTGTATTTTTTTGATGTGCCGCCGATATCAGGGCGAACAGTGGTCAACCTACATATTTTCTTGGTGAGGGTGCCCATTCTCTTTTTCTTTCCACAGCTAGCCGCACGAAAGCGCTTTCGTCGTGGGAAAATCAACAAAGGAAAAATTAACAAAAATTTGGTGAGTGGGAAAAAAAAGAATAATCTTAAATTTTGGGTAGAAAAAATGGAAAAAATATAAAAAAAATAAAAAAATGTTTTTTTATTGTCTCCACCAGCATGCCCATCCCATAAGGGCGAACTAAACAATATAAAAGGGGTCATCAAATATCACAATTTGTTTGTATTTTGGAAATATTGACCGCGGCAGGGAGGGCAAAACTAGCTTCAATAACACCGGAAGTTAAGCCCTTTTGTCAGTAGCAATGTCAGAGTCTGTCCGTCCGTGTGTGGGTATTGATTGTCCTTTCCCCCTTCTCGTCGATTGCACGCAAAATTTAATAGATATTAATGGCAAAAGGCACAGTCAAAATTGCAGGCAAGACCACCACCTCCTTAGTCGACGAGCAGAGACGAGCAAATTCGCGTGCGCCTGCAGTTTGAAGTAACATCTAGCCTGGTTCGTTACACACCCACTCACTGGTTAATGAAACACTCGCGATTACTCCCCTGGCTGACACATGTCTCGTTCCAGATCTCAAGGTCCGTCTCCATCCCACGCCTCAGGAGGATTCAGCCAAAAAGCTCTACGCCCGCAGATCTGGCTTCGTATTTGGCATTAATATTTAAAAGTCAGCTTTGAAACTTGTTTGACAGGCTGTCAGGACATGTTTACCAGCAAAGGGTAGTACTGTTATCCGAGTGACGGCAAATTGAAAACATGTGCTCCGCTCAGAGCTCTCGCACACTCATGACAGACAGTTTGCGGAAACTTTTAAAAATAAGAACTACCTAGGGACGCCGGGAGCTCGAAGGTTAAGTCGAATTCCCAACACGGGCGAGTCTTACGCAGCACGAAGTTTACGCTAGCCAAAGTCGTATAAGCACGGCCGATGGTCGACATTTTCTTGACAAAGCCGTCAAGCGTATATTTAGCGGTCACGTCAGCGGACTAGCCCCCGGCCGTTGGTCACAACGCACACTGGTCCATTGCCCAATATTTTTACAATAACAAATTTTTATACCCTTGCAGGGTATTATAATATCAGTCAGAAGTTTGCAACGCAGTGAAGGAGACATTTCCGACTCTATAAAGTATATATATTCTTGATCAGGATTAACAGCCGAGTCGCTCTAGCCATGTCCGTCTGTCCGATTATACGCAAACTAGTCCCTCAGTTTTGAATCACCAAATTTGATATTTGACCATTTATTATTATTCTAGAATTTCGTATTAAATTTTTGTTTTCGTTTTTGTTCTATTTTACAAAAAAAAAACTTGTTTCTGGACAACATAGACCTAGTTATGCAGAAATGCTAGAGTATTTCAGCTTTGTGTTGCAGCATCGAATTGGAAACTTAAAGCAAAACATAGCGGATCCTTTGAAAAAGAGAACTAAGAACGTTGCTTATGTTGATGCTGGAATAAAAAAATGCTAGGATGAGGATCTAGGATAGTTCCAAGGTATAAGGCGCAGACAGAAATTTTTCTTGCATTACGTTTTTAAGCGAAATTTCAGCCATCGACTATATTTAAGAATCCCCCAATAGTAGAGAACGGCAACGAATAAGCTATGATGAAGGGCGTTCTCGATTAAAGTATAGATTAGCTTGCGAAGTTTCAGCAGAAAATAATAATGATGTGAATCTCCTTGCTCATGCAACTACTATCGCTGCCAAGAAAGCGTGCTTGAAACCAAATTACCAAATACAAGCAAAGCTTGTACAATTAACTCCAGAGGTTTTAGATTTTTTGATGGAGAATGGCTTAACCAAAAAACAGTACATGAGCATCAGACTGGAAAGTAAAAAGAGAAATTGTGATTTTACCAAAGCTACAAGCAAATTATCGGTGCAACAGATAAGTGCAGACCTAAAGGTCTATATACATATGTATGTATGTATTATAGAATCTGTCGCGCCTGTCTCATTACAGAACTTGTTAAACCACACAGCCGAGCGCATTATAATGTTACAAAAAGGCGTGTTTATAAAGATATTTCCGGTTTGACATTAGTTGCCAGTTATGGATTTGACGGTTCAAGCCTTTACTTTAATTAAGTAAATATATTATAATGCATCAATATACATTATTTAGTTTGGATGTTGAAGATTGGCAGGGCGGGAAGGGATAGGGGATTGAGGGGATATTTCCTAAAGTTATTTTATATATATTTAAAATTTATTGGATATACATACATATTGGCCCAATTTTCATGGATGTTTGTAAATTTTTGTCCCAGGGTTCATTGGTTTCTATGGGGCGGAAAAGAAGGCGTGGCCCGATCGGCCACGACTTTGCATATATGATAAGTATATAGTGTGCCGTTTCAAGTCTGTAGCTTTATTTTTCTATGCAAAAATATTGCGCACTGGGACCAGTGTGCCACGGACAACCGCTCCCTCAAAGTTGCCTAGAGGTAGCCAGAGGGAGGCAAGGAACAAACGGCATGTCACTGGCTGGGCGGCTTTATTTTGATCCTTTGTCAGCAATATAAAATTAATTTTTTATGCCCCAACCACGAGCGAGAGCGTAGCCTCAATGGCGGCAGTGTTAGAAGGAGTTCCCCCAATCTATACATGCTCGCCTCCAACTTTATGCCTTTGTGTGTGGGAGCGTCCCATCGTTGCAACCTGTGATTTTCTGGCTTTTATTTAGACGGATTCGCTTCACAGCCACTCAGAGCCGTACACAGCTACACTCACAGTCACTCGTCCATCAAGGACTCGGACACGAAAAGTCGTTGAGGCTGAGTTATGAAGAATAAGACGGGGAAAATCGCCACACAATTGTGGTGCTCACACACGGCGACTGGAAAGCGCGTTCAATACACCGCGGTGCACCGGCACTGTAAATCACATAGAGGATATGAAAATTGCGTTCTCGTAATAAAATAAGGAGTTTATCTGCGTTGCGTTCACGTAGAAAACTGATTTTCTTTGCAATTTTATGACTTTCTAACACAAAAAACTAAAGAAAAAAATTTTCTTTTTTTGTTTCCAATAGCATTTTGTGAGCTCTTTTCTTGGTATAAATTATAGTGTTTAGCTATGTAAATGCAAAAATCTTCGAATTGGCACGGAATATTTCAAAGTTGTGATTTTTTCTATTATTTCTCTGATTGTTCCTATGGCAGCAAAAAAAAATAGTAGTCCGATCTTCATGAAATTTCAATCAAAATTCTGGAATAAAATTAGGTGAATAAATCTTAAATTTGAAAAAAAAATGTTAAGAAACAGCGAACTTATAATTGGTTCTATTATTTCCTTGACTGTTTTCAGATTGTTTCTATGGCAGCTATATGATATATGTAGTTGTCCGATCCGACGCGTTCCGACATATGTAGGAGTGAGAGTATTTAGAAGAGAGTATATAAAAGCATAGTTTCATTCAGATAGCGTTTAAACTGAGGGACTTGTTTGCGTATAATCGGACAGACTGACGGACAGACGGACATGGCTAGATCGACTCGACTGTTGATCCTGATCAAGAATATATATACTTTATAGAGTCGATGTCTCCTTTACTGCGTTGCAAACTTCTGACTGAAACTATAATACCCTGCAAGAGTATAATAAGGGTGAAATTNTCTAAAATAGTATCCTTAAATCTAAGATATATAAGGAAAATGATTTGAAGGGAAGATCAGGCTAAAGAAAGGCTCGAAATGCACAGAATACATTTTTTAAAGAACATGAACCGCATGTAATTACTCTAAAAAGACAAATCCGAACATAACGACTAAAATTAGTTGAAAAGTTAGATGGAGGCATGATGGATGGAACAAGTTTAGTATTGATTTAGTTAACTCCGTGTGTCACAATTTCGCCATTAATGGTCGAGACGCATGAATAGAGCCATCTATAGGGAAACAAAAATAGTAGCATCGCCTAAATTTTGAACTGTCTTTAAAATAACAAATAAGACAATGTATAATTAATTTAATTCTGATGGCTGGCCATATGATTGGCCGAGGCCCATTATCGAGCTAGAAAACAAATTCCTTCGATGTACGGCTAACCAAGGCGGGGGTCCAATCTTGGTTAGGGCATGAATGGCAGCCTGCGGTGTGGGAAACCCAATTTTTGTTTTACGGGAACGCGGAAGAATATGTGTGAATATAATCTGGCTAGCTTGATGCAAATTGCAGAAAACATGGGTCTACGATCGTTTTCCAAACTACTTGGACATCGACCCGTCTACAACTGTCATTATGGGTATTATAATTTCAGTCAGAAGTTTGCAACGCAGTGAAGGAGACATTTCCGACCCTATAACGTATATATATTCTTGATCAGCATCAACAGCCGAGTCGATCTAGCCATGTCCGTCTGTCCGTCTGACCGTCTGTCCGTTTCTACACAAACGATTGTTCCTATGGCAGCTATATGATATAGTCGTTCGATCCGTCTCGTTCCGACATATGTACGAGTGAGAGTATAGAGAAGACTAACTGCAAAGTTTCATTCAGATAGCTTTAAAACTGTGAGACTAGTTTGCGTAGAAACGGACAGACGGACAGACGGACATGGCTAGATCGACTCGGCTGTTGATCCTGATCAAGAATATATATACTTTATAGGGTCGGAGATGTCTCCTTCACTGCGTTGCAAACTTCTGACTGAAATTATAATACCCTGCAAGGGTATAAAAATATATATATCGACGCTCATAAAAAACCCGATTAATCAGATATATGGCAGCTACAGGATATAGTGGACCGATCCTTATTCAATTTGGTAGGTCGGCCGGTCTTTACGCGAAATTATTTGAAAATAGAAGTTTAAACTTTCTATTTTCAAAAACGCGAAAGTTGGGTAATTTCCGATCGATCAGTTATATGGCAGCTATAAGATATAGTCGGCCGATCGTTATGAAATTTGGTAGGTCGGATCAACTGACCAAATATATAATATGTACGAAGTTTTTCTTTTCTATCTTCAAAAACACAAAAGATGGGCCATTTTCAATTTTTCAGTTATATTATTATATCTATAGCTATATCTTATAGTCGGCCGATCCTGATAAAATTTGGTTTG